>KN823029.1:108554-120331 GCA_000827465.1 Tulasnella calospora MUT 4182 | reverse complement strand
CTCTCTCGCTCCACCCTTCGGGCGCCGCTTCCCCTTCCACCGAAGCCAGTTTTTTGACGTTTATTTTACATCTCCTCTTTTTTCATCGCTTAATAATGCTTTAATCGCTTAACTCGATTCGGCCCGCATCCGCGAACCAAAAAAAACACACCAATCTACCGCCGGGTGAATTCGAATCAATGCAGGCTCTCGCCCAAGACATGTCAGCAGAACTCTTCCCGAGCATTTCATCTCCGAAGCCCGACACCACTCTTCGGCGGCCTAAAAAACTTAAGCACTTCCTCTCCGTCTTACCCGACAAGGAGCAAATCGTCCTTCGCGGTCGGTGGAAACGCGAAGTTGTCAGCTGGTTGAATAGCAGAGGCATTTGATATATATTTACCTTATTCCAATGACACTTGGGTATGGACAACGTATTTTATTTCATCCGATCTGTTCGCCATTCACCCCAAGAATTCTAAGCAATGGATCGATCCCCAATGTTCCAAGCTCCGCCGTTCTCTCTAGTGTCTCTTATTGCCAGACAGACCCCCCAGTTATGCCATTTGTCGCGCCCGTGTCTCCGCGCGGTTCTCACAAGCAGCCACACAGCTTCGCTTCCCGCTATCGTCATGTCTTGGCTGAGGCGAGCATCGGTACTTCTGCGTGTCCCCCCAATCGACCCCCACGAGTGGCGTATCCTTGGCTCTGGCCCACGACCATTTCCGACTCCCGACCCTGACCGTTAGGCTCGCCATCGAACGAAACGGAGAAGCTAGGTACCCCCAGGTGACGGATTGCCGTACGATTACCCATTTCACCACGTTCCGTTGCGGGTGTGTGTGTCCGCGCGTGCCCAACGATATGAGCTTGCTTTGCAAAAGCAAATGTTGTCCTCAAACTTCTCTTCTTTTTATTGCATCTGTCCAGCCCAATTGCTCCCGAGAGACGAAGGTTCTGGCGATGAACGGCTCACAATCGATCGGTTGCTGCCTCGCTTTCCACCATGCAGGATGTAAACCACGTGAACGAGTGTATTTTTATTTTCGTGACTCCATTGAACCCTGTCAAAATCGAGAGGTGTAAATCCCTGGCTCGGAGTTTGGCGTCAGCGCGGTGGAGTACAAGGTGCAAAGGGACGGGTGCGCGGTGATGGATCGCCTCCTATCATCCCAGCGATCTAAAGCGACAAGGGACGGGGTTCTCGAACGCGCCATCGTAACACGTCTTATCCACGTACGTTGCGTTCCAGAAGAACAGGCCTTCACATAATTAACCTCCCTGAACCAGTTAATCTGGGCTTTGACTTTCGAGGTGCGCGGACGGACAACTGTCGAGAACGATTTTGTCCCTGCGAGAAGGATGATGATGATGAGCAGCCGAGCAAACAGAGCGCCGACCGTTGGGCGATCGCGATTCGGGACCACCGAACCTCTCTCCTTAAAGCGCCACTTATGACGCTGTCTCGATGGATGTGGCATGCCGCCCGTCCTGCAACCCAAATACAACCCATCCCTCCTTGCCGACGGACGACGATTGTCGTGTTATCATTTGTTAGGTACTGGAGATGTGGCTCGATTAGAAATCCACGGCTACCAAGCAAGACCAAACTCAAAACGCGACCCTCACAAAAGTCCCGAACCTCTGTTCTCTCCCCGGGCGCAAGGTACCTGCCTCCGGACGTTGCCGTAGATAGCGCCTGTCCCTGACCGGTTCCTCGCAGCATCATGGGGTTTCATTCAGGTACTACAGCTCTGGAAAAGAGGCTTGCGGGATGGGGTGCGGTGAAGGACGCGGAACGATGCATCGTCTCCAGAAAAGCGAAGCCCTCAGTTACCAGCTTCGTACAGCTTGCTTTGTCACTCCCGAACCTCCTATGAGTGAAGAGAGAGCACAAAGTTTTCTCTTTTGCCTGTTTCTGATTTCATTTACGGGCACGCCGGACAATGACGCGTTAATAGTCCGTACATGGAAAACCATCGCAGTTCTCGTCGGACAATTCAAGCCGGTTGATGGGGGGGTGGGCGAGCACGAAGGGAGGACCAAGCCGAGGCATACCAAGCCGAGATTGCCAAGTAAACAAACGCGCACCTAACCTTTCGAGGAGCGTCCTATCTACGGTATCCCTGATAATCCGGCCTTCGGCTATACCCAAACATTCCTTTTCCTTGACAACCCGATATCTTCGGAAAACTCGTTCGCTCTCTCAGTATTTTCCCTCCAGATTTGCAGATCTGGGCAGTATCTGGTAAGTCGCCCTCGAGAAAGGACCTATTTAAACCCGAACGAGAGAACCAATCTTTACTTAGAATGGTCTTTATGCCGGGTTACCCAGAACCGGGTTCGTATCTCAACAGCCGGGGGAGGGTTCGGTGCCTGTCGTCAAGTCGTTAGGTTGGTGGGGACACAAGTGCATCGTTCTAATCTAATCATCTCGCTTGAAAAGAGGAGCATCCCAAACGGTAGAAAAAGGAAAGGAAAAGGGGAAGATGAGGAGGAGGGGGGGAATTATTCCGAGCGGTGGCTTTACGAAAATCCGACCACGGCTGGATCTCATGAGAGCGAACTGCCTGGTCCCGACCGGAGGGAGATGGAAAAAGAAAAACTTCGGAAAACAAGCGGACAACTAGACGCAGGGGGGGGTCTCTCCTCTCCTCGACGTGCCTTTGACGTAATTGTTCGAGGTTTGTTCAATAAGCGAAATCGTCCGTTTAGCCCCAAAGGACGGACACAGTACGTTATGAGGAAAGCCGAGCGTCGACTCGGTCAAACCATGGCGAAACCTCCAATACCTCCCGCAGTTCAGCCTCCAGCCGGACATCGAACCCCGAGCCTTGGACGGACCTTGTGGGTCCCCCAGACCACGGCTGCATGCGATCTGGAGGAGGTCCACAAGAAGTCATCGGCGGGCGGCGAAGAGGCGGAGGGGGAGGCGAGGAGGGGGTAGCCACCCCAAAACGACGATGCGATCGCGCGCGCGGGCGCGCGGGGGAGGAGAGAGAAGGTGCTTGTTTCTGCCTTTTCCAGATTTCCCAGTCCCAAAGCAAGAACAAGGTCCCAAGAGAAGAATCTCTGTTGTATGTTGAAAGCCCAGGCCCAACAGACGCCACCCCATCGTCGATCACTCAAGTCCCACCCCAGAGTAAGGCAAATGAGAAGGAAAGCTTTGGTAGAGAGGAGCGGAGGGCGAACCATCACTGAAAGCGGTTATTGGTCCGAGAACCCCTGCGAGAGGTACCGAGCAACGCAGTGCATCCCGTGGACCTGGCTCTCCTTTCTCTCTTGTCATTGGCTGACGCCTCTCGTAATCGAGCGCCCTGATAGCCCTGCTCGACGCCAAGGAAGGCGGCATATAACGCGAAAGGATGGTAGGTCCTGAGATTACGGTGGCGAGCGTCAGAACTCCGAATACCGATGGATACATCCCAAAATATCCATTCCAAGATTTCTTTTTCGGTGTGATTTGAGGGGCAAACCGCGAACAGTGGCAGTGCTCGCGCAGCTCCAGAACACATGGTGCAATCTGTCACGCGATGCCAAACTATACTGTTCGAAACGAAGATAGAAGAAGAGAATTTAAGCTCGGGTCCGAAGATGATGAACAAGTATAACGCACCAAGAGAAAAATTCCAGGTTGCTATCTTGTTCCGGTCTAATGCCAAGATGACCTAGACCATCGCAACGTTCATCCCCCCCCCCCCCCCCCCTCCTTCTCAGTTCAGAATGCATTATGGTTGCTAAGAATATTCGATAGCGATTCATGCCGCTTCGGGATTATTTGATATTCGTATTCAACCCCCGCTGTGCGGTGGGGTCCCTCTGCAAGATCCGTTCGACAGGAGACACGGTCGATGAGCGCCTGAACTTGTTTGTTGACTGAGCGAGACCTGGGGGCGAATCATTGGCCATCCATGGAGGTTTCCGACAAAGACCCGGGCTCTGGGCCAACCGGCCGCTCTGAAGCCGCAAGACCGTAGAAAGTTCACAGCTTGTCCTAAAGAAGGTTGGTTGTGTGTGGATAGGAAGGAGGCTGGGGATACCAGAGTTCTACCGCCCCACCAGCCGATGCCGCGGTGGCTTGCAACAAGACGTGGTTCGTAGCAGTTCGTAGCAACGTATCATACGTCTTGAGTGACGTCAATTGTGATAAAAATCAAGGCGCGAATTCAGATGGGATGAAATTATAGGAGAAGGGGAAGACGGGATCGAAGGCGTGGGTGGCTGACTTTATTTGATTAGCTTTGCCAATGAGTGAACAATCTCCCGAAAAAGGCCAAGGCTATCAGAAAAGCAGTGAAATCTGGGGAGTTTCTAAGCGCATCGTTGCACTAGAACCAGCTGCACCGGCCAAACCGACTGGCCGGAAGACTCTGGAAGCAAACTGGTGTTTCAAAGTCAGTCGTAGAGGAGACATGTGCGAGGGGGGCAAAGGCTAAAACAAACGCGGCTTGCCGGTGGGCGACGTCCTTATATTTGTCAGCCACAGCCTATGACGTCGACGTTCCCATTCGACGCACCACAGCTTCTGCTCAAACATTTGCAAAACCCACCACCTTCACCTTTTTTGAAACCGCTACAATGTTCGAAAGCCTATTTGGATCATCGCAATCCCGACACGAGGCAGCACAGAAAGATGCTAGACGAACCGTAGCAGACTTCGTCAAGGTTAGTTAGTTGCGAATCACCTTTTCCCGTTCATCGGTCCGCTTTACTCGGAGCAGCCCCCAATACGAGTCGAGGACTTGCCTGCTTACTCGGAAGCGGCCATGCTCACTCTCCTCTTTTTGAACCCTTCACTTCCGAATACAGAAAAGCCCACGCTCTATGTATACATTCGATAGCGAAAGGGATGCGCCGGTTGCCGAACTTTGTCGACATGTTGGGGACGGCCAACCAACTTGTATCGATGTAAGTCCGGTCTTGTTACTTTGACTACAGACACTTCCTGGCACTGGGAACTATGCTAGTCCCTTCGAGTGAACATCTCCGAGGCGGGAAGTCCTCCGACTGGAGGCATTTCATGATGCCCGAGACATCAAAGATCCGCTGTTCCCACTGTGGACCTTGAAAGCTCCGTCCGAGGCCCACCTCCCCTCGTCCGAGACGTCGTCACGACCGGAGACTCGCCTCTTCGGGCATAGTCCGATTATCCCTTACTCCCTACCACGCGTGTTTTCACACACGCAAATCGATCCCGGGAAGGCCACGCAGGTCGATCAGACACCAACTTTGGGGGACCCTGACCTTGTTCCCTGTTCCTTCCTTATTGAGCACTGACGAATACCCTCTTCACTTTTCACTCTCACAAACACCCTTACCCAGGTGCATATGGCTTCGAAGGCGCTTTTCCAGCAGATGCAGGTACGACAGATCTCACTTCAAAAGAACCAAGAAAAAATCCCTCCTCGCCAACTTCACACATGACGCCCTTGCAGTTTGTCTTTTGAACGCCAATTCGGTTCGACTTGGCCTTATCATTTCACGCGCTGAAGGCCGTTGTGAAGTGACTGCGGAACTCTTTTTGTCGAACGACGAAAGATCACCTCATCGCCCTTTTCGCCTCCTTTTTTTCATTACGCGGCTCCGATCTTCCATAAAGGGCCTGCTGCCACTCTGTTCGATCGCTCACACTTTTCTTCCTTTTGTCTTTACCACTGCACAGGATCTGGGGTTCTTCTGCGCATTACCCTTAGACCCAGGGAAGACGCATATGGAGTGCAGCCCCATACCCAAGTGATGACGATTTTCGCTTTTCGGTGGCTTCTCGTGTAATTCGGGATGTCCAATAATATCCTTGCGTTCTTCGAACCCCCGCCCTCCACCAAGAGTGCTTTGCGAGAAGAGCTCAATCTAACGAGATACCTTCTGCGCCCAACCACTTCGGCGATCCGAGCCAATTAGACCCCCTCGATGGCGGTCTTGGCTGCCGACCGGAACGGCATACACACAACTCCGGCTCGCCAATTCGTCGTTGCTGACAGCACCGCAGAAGGGCTGTTTGAGGTTCTGTGAAAAAGAGCTACCCAGCTTGAGCCAATTTTTCTTCGGAGGGAGCGATACCGCTCCATGTGATGATTGGCGCAAGCGTTCGCGAAGGTTGGCGCCAGGGTAAACAAAATCGCCAACAGGGAAGGCTAACTAAAGAGCGACTACCCCATGACCTCAGCACGCCTAAGAATCTGGCCAAGAAGGGGTTTGTTTATCTCCGGGAGGCTCAACAAGTCCGGACCTAGGATCCACAATGGTAGCGTCAGAGATAGCGCGTGTGCATATGAACCCCCAAAGAATCTTTTCATTTAGTTCCAGTGATCTTTTCTCAGATTTCCTGTAATATTTTCTCTTTGTGGAGGACCTTCTAACCTATCAATTTCTAGTATCTTCCCGCCCACGTCAACCGCAAGGGATTCCACTCTTCTCACCGTCAGCCGGGGTCCAGAAGCCCAGAGAACTCAGAGCTTCTGAGGCATTTCTTTTATTGTTATGGTTCTTCTGAGGGCCCAAGAGTTGTCTGATCGACACGGCTATGAGAGAACTTTGATCGAGCCTTGCACAACCTAGGGAGCATCCGTGAGGGTCGGTTCTAGTTTACCACTCCGTTGTCATGTCTACAGATTGGCATAGTTGAATGGGTTCTTGGAACCCACTGCAATGCGTATTCTGAGGGTCGCAGCCCGGCGGAATCAAAGCGGCATTCCTTCGCTTTCGGGAGGAGAGACAATCCCGGGGATAGAACCTCACGTCTGCGAGACCACTCTCCTGTTTTCCGACCATCTAGGAACGAGACGGATTTATTTCCTTGAAGATTGGCTTTTGTGGACTCTCTCATCACCCTGCTTCGGGATATGTTAGCGAACATGCATGGAAGTGGAGACTTGCTAAGAATCCTATCGGTCGAGGGAGCTGTCTCGGGAGAAACTAATCCTCGGAATACCCACACGCACTCAAGAACTCGGCGGACAGCTTAGGCTGGGGTTGGAATGTCACCAAAAAGCTGGAAGTGGGCATGTAAAGCTTGAACCATCATCGTCAAACCCTCAAACGGTTGTTGGAAGAATACCTCAGCTAGTAGACATAGCTTTGTACGACATTAAATACCTGAATAAGTACCAAGGTTGTTCTTGTCAGACGAAGTGAGGGGGGCGGGGCTGGGGAGGACGCGAAACAGGCACTAACGCTCATCGGATTTAGCTACGGCTCTCGGGAGTTCTGAGCACGACTCATGTAGCGAAGGACTGAAACCCCAAGTAGAACCCGCTTCCTGATCAATCGCTGCTCCCACTCACTTCAATGCTCGCCCAACTACCCACAGAGCTCAAGATCAACATCATCGAGCACGTCGACAAGAGAAGCCTTCCAGCAGTATTACGCACCAACTCCACCTTCCGTGAGGTCGCCGAGCTTGCCTTATATTCAGTTGTTTTGCTCTCGCCATTCGATGGGGCTTGGAAGCCCGCCATTGAGTGCTTCCGTACCATGGTAGCAAGGCCGTCAGTCGCCGCTGCCGTGCGGACCCTCCACGTCCTCTTGGAATCTGGCCGGGGGTATGAGGACGATATCGCCCGAGTCTTGTTTGAAACCATGGGGGAGGCTTTAATGAAGCTAGAAAATCTCCAAAAGTTGGAGCTTCCGGGATGGGACGACATTGGCAGGTCGAGATCTCCCACAATACCCCTTCCTCGAGGCTCTCTTCTGCCATCCTTGCGGCATTACTACGGACCAGCAGAAGTGATCGATAACATCCAAAGCGGCGTGCTTGCTACGGTGCGCATCACATCGTGGAGACCCAGAGCAGTAGAGGTCTCCCGTGCGCTTTTATCAGCTTCAAGGTTCAGTGCAGAGACATTACGGGCCCTGGATATTGTGCGCGACTTGCGTGATGATGATGAAGAGTGGTTGGGGACGGTTCTGCGTATTCTACCGCTTTTCCCGAACCTCAGATTTCTTGGTTTGGGGGCCTGGCATAGGGTTGATGACGTGAGTAGGCGCGTGTGCACTTTTCGTCGTTGTTCAAGTCCCTCGATAGCTTAGCGCTGCTCTCATTCCACTAGCGTTTGATTGACCAGCTGATTCCGAGTCTTACCACGCTGGGGGGTCTTCGGCTCTTCTGCATCGCCGAACGCTGGGTGATGGTATCGGAGACTGAGGGAAGATTGATTAGGCGCCTTCATGGAGGATGTCCACAGCTTCGAGCAGTTGCTTTGGGAGGCCACGAATGGCGCTTTTCCGAGGAACTTCAACAATGGACTCCGCCACCTCGCTGTTCCGTTTCTAGTCCCAGAACTGACGAAATTTGGGCGAGAAACGATTACCAAAAGTACCTTGTGGATCCGCAAACGGATGGGTTCGATTATCAGCTTACTGATGAGTTGGTGTAACATTCGGTGTACATGTGGGAGGAAATGGGAGACGGTTTGGAACGTCTGTCGTGCAGATTTATTCCCCGCTTCCGTTCAGTACACATACAAAGGTGAATCTTAAAGCACCTCTTGGAGCTATACATTCCACAAGTCATGTTTTTAGAAATGAACAAGGATTTTCTTTGTTCATATTCCGTGCCTTCGATAGGGTGACATACCTTACCTCGACACGACCCTTTTGCTCTCGATGGTCAATAGAAAGCAGCTAAACAGCCATCCAACAAGGCTGACCGAAGAGGGACAATATTATCCGTGGAACGCAGTGAGCCAAATTATGATGCAGCGAAGGGTTTTGTTGATGGCGGAGGACCTAATATTTGCAAAGCAGAGATCGGGGGTCCTCGATGCGGAGAACGAGGGGCTATATGCATGTGATCCCGAGCAATCTTGGTAATTCCCTTCAACCACTACAACGCAATTATTGATTGTTGCGATTCCTGTCCAGCAACCGCAAGCAGGGCTGTTAACTTAGAGAAATGTTCGAGCAAGTGCGTATGTCTGTGTAGGGCGCCATTGTACTAGACTGGTGTCAAAGTCGCTCTAATCAGACGGCCGCACTTCCAATCGTTCGAGCGACAACTTTTACACGAATAAAACGTGGAGTTATGAGTTATTATATACATGGGGCTCACAAGAGCCGACAACGAGGAGCACAAACGATAATACAATGCGCATGCGGTCTAGCCACACCCTCAGACGAGGGTGCGTTTCCAGGGCTCACCACGAGGGGGCCCGCATACGACTTTGAGCCCCAAAAAGGTGGACAGTCAAGTACCCTGGCCATCGCCAACAACCTTCCAGTCGACGCCAGTCGTAGGGATATGGACAGCGGAGAAGAGAGAACTTTATCGACAGGGCCAACCAGGAGACCATCCACGCAGCCCGCAAGGCCGGCGGCCAACCTAGAGAACAAGCGAAGTTCTGACCTAAGCCTGCGCCGGCAACCGCTAAGAGATATAAAAATGAGGCTCGGCACAGCATAATTTTTCGGCGTTAGTACTCACCTAGAAATCCGGGGCAGCCCACTGGTGATACGGGGACCTGTGGAGAGAATGGGCGAAGACCAGGACCGTGATATCAAAGGAAAACAAAAAGAAATCGGATACCTAGATACTAAAATTGGCATTCAGGCTATATTCAACGCTGAGGGTGGTTGAAGTCGGGGGTGGTCTAAGCTGGGGCAGCAGTGGTCGAGGATGGTTGAGTGCTTGCGACGCTCGTTAGGAAAAAACTTCTCGCCTTCATCAAAGAAACGAGAGCACATCAACAGATTTCTTAAGACTCTGTTCCCGCCTTTATCGTGTCCGGTCATCTTGAACACCCGCATTTTCAATGTATTTATGGATGCGGAACCAACAATTCAAGATCCACTGTATTAATACATTCGGACGATCGGACAAACAGAGGGATTTTCAACGTTGCAACGGCGCAATAAATGTTTTTTTACTATTATTGGTTCAAGGGTCAGACGAGTACGGGAGCAGCCGGAAGAGGGCCTACCAAGAAACGCCCATGTTTTCGAAAGAGAATGACGCGTCACAACCCATGGCCACGCCTGTATTGGCTTGACCTCAGCAGATGATTTGTTCGGAACTGTCAAAATACCCGGAATTTCAAAAGTGGCCAGCCAATCATCTCGCTCACATTTGACGATCCTCGTGAATGTTGAATTACTGTTGAATATGAATATTCAACGGCGGAAATCGGGATTAAAACGCTGGGCGCACGGCGGAAGCATATTATTCGGAGTCAACGGTAGTATTTTATTGCCGCAACGAGAGCAAAGACTTGTCCTTCTCGGCGGCGGAGGTGACAGAAGACCGGCATTCAGATGGCATCTCTGATGAGACTGGGCTTACGTACGCGTTCAGTCCTAGACGGTACTGGCAAAGGTCGGCCGCGGAATAGTTGGCCATGGGAGATTCGTAGTCGTCCCAGTCACTGATAATAGTCACTTGGAGATTTGATGTACAGGTCAGCTGTTGACGATGAGTGGCGATCCCATCTCGACGAACCACCATGCGGTAAGTAGTTCACAGGACAACGAGACAATCGCACTTCCAATCGTTCGAGCGACAACTTGTACATGAGTAAAACGAGGAGATATGAGATATTATATACATAAGACTCAGAGGCGTCGATAAGAAGGAGCAAAAACGATAACACGATGCGTATGCGGTCTAGCCACACCCTCAAACGAGAATGCGTTTCCAGGGCTCACCACGAGGAGGCCCGCATACGACTTTGAGCCCCCAAAAAGGTAGGCAGTAAAGTGCCCTAGCCATCGTCACTACGTGCCCAGGCGACGCCAGTCGTAGGGATCTTGCCGGCGGAGAAGAGAGTACTTTATCGACAGGGCCAATCAGGATACCGTCCACGCAGCCCGCAAGGCCGGCGGCCAACCTAGAGAACAAGCTGAGTTCTGACCTAAGCCTGCGCCGGCAACCGCTGAGAGAGGTCAAAATGAGGCTCGATGCAGTGCGATGGCTCAGGGTTACTACTCACCTAGAAATCCGGAGCAGCCCACTGGCTAGTACGGAAACCTGTGGAGGCAATTGGCGAAGAACAGGGGCTTGATAGCGAAGGAAAGGAAAAGAGAGGTCAGATACCTAAATAGTAAGATTGATGGTCAAAGCGGTGGTTGAGGGTGGTCGAGCTCCGTGGCAGGTCGAAGTCCGGGAAGGTCGAAGTCCGGGTGGTCGAAGTCGGGAGGTCGAGGTCAAGGATGGTCGAATCAAAGAAACGAGGGCACGTCAACGGATAGCTTAAGACTTGGTTCCCGCCTTTATTATATCCGGTCATCTCGAAAGCCGGTAGTCTCAGTATATTCATGGATACGGAAGCAACAAATATATGTTCGTACAACCCAGATGCTTGGATCACGAGAGAGGGGTTTTCAACGCTGTACGGACGCAATCAAATACTTATTTAACCATTGTTTATTCAGAATACAAAGAAAAGTATTGAATTGTCGGCTGGGATAGACTAGCTGGGCCACCCGAAGTGCAAGGCTCGCTTTTGCTTGGTCCTCTCTCAACTAGTGCAGTGATGTTCGATCAACCACATCGGTATCCCACTGCTCTCAGCAAAGGTCGCTGGTTGTAGTGCCTCGGGTGGAGGCGAGGCAAGTCGGACTCGGCATAAGAAAATTTGATCCGGATCCTTTGTGTGCGGTGGAGAGAAATGTCGCGTGGGCTGTGAATGACGCACTCGAGAGGAGATTGCGAGTTGCCGGGGTTGATGTGTCGTGAGTTCGGGTGGAGTTTTGTTTGAATGCCCCCAAGGCTGTTGGAGTAGTGTCTAGGCAGATACAGATGTATGACCGTGCAGGGCACGACAGCACTCGTACCAAAGCCTTTCTCGCGGGCCTGGGTGAAGGGA
>KN823029.1:39910-99794 GCA_000827465.1 Tulasnella calospora MUT 4182 | reverse complement strand
TGGGCAGGGAGTGACTACCCCGAATTTCTTGATGCTTCTACATACGGATGGGATTGAGTACACTGAATACCGTATGTAGCCTTTGAATTTGGTTCGGAGCTTTTGTGTGCGGTGGAGAGAAATGTCGCGTGCGCTGTGTATGACGCACTCGAGAGGAGATTGCGAGTTGCCGGAGTTGATGTGTGGTTCGGGTGGAGTTTGTTTGTCGTTTATATTTTTTTTTCACTTCTCGCCTCCTTCACTTTTTTCCTTTGGTGCCAAACATTGTGGCTTGCCAAGTGTCCGAATAAGTATGAAAGGCACAAACCCTTTTGATCACAGTGGCAGACCGTGCCAGCTCAAAAGCTGATTCTGAACGAAACCCTCAGGAGGGCCCCGCTCGTTGGAGGTATGCATGTGTCGCGGACGGCTGTCGCTACATCAGCTGAAGAAAGCTCACTGGCTGACGCGACGATACCTGCAGTCGCGGTGGGGAGCTCAACGCTAGGTAAACGTTTCAGACCCTTTAGGCGGCTCTCTAGCGTCGAGGAAGAACCTATCCAAGTTCATGGCATTTCGGGACGTGGTTTGCCCTTAGTTACTCTACGACCGAAATACGTCTATCTACCCGAGGACCGCAGTCTACAATACATATAGGAAATGTCCCAAAGGAAAGGCCGAAAACAGGTACTAGCTCAGACGATATCGAATCGAATATACCACAAATGAGTGTTAGAGTAATAGGATAAGCAGGGGGAGAGAATATGAAACACGAGTCGTGGAAGACAGGGAACGGCTGGGTGGAGAGAGGAAGGGGAAGGAGCGGGGTACACATGCAATGTCCGAAAGAGAAGGAAAGGAGGGAAAGCGCGTTACGGTCGGTCGTAGACATCATCCATCGGCCACCTGGTCAACATCCTCATCTTCGTCGAGTGAAGAGCGAACCACAGAGGTCCTCGTTGATCGAGCATCTTTGCCTGGACTTCTGCTGGCGAAGCGGTATCGAGAGGATACACGAACGCGTCTCGGACAAGCATGATATTCGCTTGCATACGCTCAACGTCTGCAAAAGTGTACCGAGTGAGGAGGATCTCTTCAAGACGGTTGATCTCGGCAGGAGTTATGCGGACGGAAATTTTGGAGTAGTCGATCATGTCGTAGAACGGTTGATGTGCGCTTTCCCCAATCAATACCGGGATGCAACCGGCATAGATGGAGTCTACAAGACGGGTTGCCCAGCCTAAACAAGAGAAATAAGTCAACTAAACATGTGGATATCGGCGCATAACTCTCTATTAGCTTACCAGTGGTACCCGCGGGTTGCGGACAGAATATCGTGTCATTAAGAAGTTCCATGTAAGTATAGTTTCCAGTTGTATCCCATAGCGTATGAAGCTGAGTGTTGGTTTTGAAGATTCGATTCGGGATGTCGGCGAGCTTGTCGTCTGCGACGCGCTGGCACATGAGTTTCACTCGGTTGAGGAAGCCTGTACCCCATGGTGTGCCTTTGAACGTGGCGAGCACGGAGCGATCCCGGACTGGTTTGACTTTTGACATTTCTCCAAAGGCTTCATAGAGTTTGGGCGAAATGCAAGTTCGAGGCGGGATGCTTTTCAGACAAGTATCGGGTCAATCACGTGTCTAACTCGAAACAATTCGACGAGCTTACACGACATCTTGGTGAGGGCGATAGCAAGGACTGTTATGATCGGCCATCACAGTCCACGACGTCGTTGACCGGACGTAAGGGCTGACAGAGGACCCTCTCGTCTTGCGCATATCCCAAACATTCCTAACGAATAGATGCAGTCTTCAGTACACCGCCCTGGAGCTGCTGTATCAGCGCCTCGCTTCCATACCATTCAAATGCCATACATGCTCCCCAATCGTGCGTGAACGGGATGACGACCCGATAAGGATCGAAGTAGGGGTTGTTATCTCGGCTGTTATTGTACGACCTGTACATGCGATCATCATACTACGTTCCCATCAAAACGGTCGTTGGTCAGCGTTTCCGCATTTAACGAGGAAAGATAAGGAACATACCCAAGCCCTGCTTTGCCAATGAGGCACAAACACGTAATCCGCATCCTTTTGAGAAATACCCATCGCAGCAACAGCATTTTCCATCGACGTGTCGGCCGAGAAACAATGGGCGTCCCTGAGCAAGTGCAACGTCCGTCCATCGTTGGTCGTGTTCCTCCAATCAGCATCCTCCTGGTGTAGTTCCCCAACATGCACTTTCGGGAAGGGCGTCTTGGTCCCAACGAATCGGGAGGCTTGCGGGCGGAGGACGTTGAGCCACGATGAGCGCGCGACCATGTCGATCAAAGGGTTGAAGTTAGGGTCGTTGTCCGGAGTATCGCTTACTTGAAGTGGCGGGTAAGAAAGGACGGGCAAGTTGGCGGAGGAGGCGAAGGGGAAGCGTTGTAGAGTGGGACAAGATGAAAGGACGCATTGACAGTCTCCGGTGTCGACGCAGACGGTGGGATGGTCGCATGAGTTTGAACAGGCCGGCAAGTTGGCGTTGACCCATCGAGGTGCTAAGGAAGTTTCCTTGCGACGCGGTTCGTTCAGGGTGTCGAGGGTCAAGGTAGCGAGGTCACGTTGGATTTTGCGTCGAGAGCGAGAGAGCCGATCGCAGAAGGTCTTGGCTGGGGACGCGAGGAACGGTCGTTCTAATGAAGTTCGTTGAAACTCCGTCTGGAAGGAGACAGCTGTACGCAAAATTACCAGGCATAGGTTAGGCAGAGAAGTAAGGAAAGAGTGGGAAGAGAAGACGTACGATCGTCCTGGAAGAATGGCCACGGTGCTTGAGCTGGACAGCAAATCGGAGTGATCCTAAACGGCCAGATCTCCAATTCGCTAGGAACCAAGTAGAAGTTCCCTCCAGGCGAAGCTGGCGGCTTCAACTGAAGCGGGAAACCAGGCAAAATCAACTTCATGGTGCCTTCTTCCGCGTTCACCTCCATCTCCCAATCGACGTAGTCTCCCGCGGCGATATCGTTCCTCCAAATCCTCTCGACTCTGACCGATCCTTCTTTAGGCGCAGGGGAATGTCGGATGCCGAAGAAGTAATCCTGATCCTTCTCTTTGACGGCCAACAGGGCTTTACCATCCAAGTCGTACTTGACAAAAGTCCGAACGGGATACGGTGGGAGGCTGGTTCCGGCGTGCCATCGGTTATCGTTGGCGTCGTCGGGTGAGCCGAGGATCGTCAATTCGCCTTGGACGTCCATGTTGACGTGCGCTTGGCAGTTGTTGAGCTTGTGGAGGTCGGCGTTGCCTTGGCTGCTCGGCGAAGAGGCGCCGCATTCCAAATCGATTTTCTTCTGCAGCACCCGTTCCGTCCGCTGAAGGTACAGCTTGACGAGCCTCAAGACGCCCTCTTCCACGGAAACAGCCGCGCGGAAGCCAAGCTTGGTCCAAGCTTTGTCGGTGCTGCCGCGATACACGTTGGGAAAACGATCGTCGCCGTGGATGTACTGGATAGGCGACTTGGAGCGGGTGTAGCGAACGATCTTGTCGATGAGGTCGTCGACGGGGGCGGAGCTTCCGGATGCGACGTTGTAGGCGTCGAAGAAGGTGCGGGGCGATTTGAAGGACCATTCGCTTCGGCGGTGAGAGAGTTGTTGGACGGCGAGGAGAAACGCGTCGACGACGTCGTCAATGTGGATGAGGTCGAACTAGTTATGGTGGTGGCAAAAGGGACGATTGTGTCAGGAAATGAAACGCGAGACATGAGGGTGGGAGTACTCACGTGCTGGCGACCGCCCACGATCTGAATGACCTGGTGCGATAGCGCTTGGGTAACGATTGAAGGAATAAGTCGTTCGACGTGATCAAACGCTCCTCCATAGACGTTGGAGAGTCGAAGTGCAATGCTATAGAGTGATCCAGCACTCTTATCGTTCTCGACTTTTTTCAAGAACCGTTTGAGAACTTTCTCCGCCTTCAATTTGGATTCTCCATACACGTTTGCTGGCGCTTTTTCCGAGTTCTCGAGGACGGGGAAGACTTTGGCGTCGCCGTAGACTTCGCGAGAAGATGCCAAGACGAACCACCGTTTACCCTTGTCTCGTCGGTTCAAGTCCGCTAAGGTCTCGAGCACTACCTCGGTTCCGCGTTCGTTCACGTCCCAGCAGTCCTTTTGGTTTTCTAGACACCATAGGACTCGAGACACGGCGGCGAGATGGATGACACCAACAACGTCGTCGGTCATGATCTCCTCCATGGCATCGGAATCCCGAATGTCGCCCAGCTTGACGCGTAACAGGTCTCGCGCTTGCGGTATGTCCGAGTAGATGTCTTCCAGCTCATCCTCGTGGAAAATCTTGTCTATGACGGTGACGGGAGTTGAGCTGGCAAGTAATCGACGTATCATATGCTTCCCTGCATGCACCGCAGAATTGATCGGGTCTCGGGTTAAGACAGAAGAAAAGAAGGCATTACGCCATAACAAGACGAGACAAAGCCAGCTCACCAATGTTACCCCCTCCTCCAGTGACGACTATCCTTCCATCTGCGACTGGGCCTGTCACTCTCCCCCAGTCTGCAGTTACTGAGTCTGTCTCGAATTGGGCACCATGGGAGAGGGAGTTGGGAGCGGGCCTGTGTCGAATGGTTACTTCGCCCTGAAATGTGCAAGTGAATGGTCATGAGCAAAGTGCAAGTGGATGGTCATCAGCGAAGTTCCAGTTTTAAAGGGAGCAGGACGCGTCGACGCAGACTTACGGAGAAGATGAGAAAGTTGGTCAATGCAGAGACTAGTAGCGTGATGATGACGCCTCGAATACCGAGGGCGTGTATACGTCTGGAGACCCATACGCAAATATTGCAGAGCATCTCTGTGGCGGTATTTGAGGAGAAACGCGTTCCTGGTGATGGAACGAGCAGTGGACGATGTTCCTGGCTAGGTGGAGGGGATGGGCGGTCCATACTAGAAGTTTTGGTGGGGCCAGTTGCTGGCCAAGCTTTTTGATACAAGGAGTGGCAGGCGAGCGAGAGTGTAGTGTAAAAGATGCGACAAACTAGTCAAAGTAGCAAGAAGATACAGACCACCAGACGATGGATGGCTGGTGGGAGAGCTGTGCAAACGAGTGAGAGGATGGCTGGTTGCAGAAAAGACTGGTCAGCTAATCTACTCCCGCCGAATCCAGGGTGAAAACGACGATCAGCGTGCCGAGCGCTTGTGCCTGGGAGGTGCCCAACACGCCACCGACTCTAATTCGGAGGTGCCCCGCTCTCAAATGCCTTGTCCAGCGTGTCTTGGGTCGACGGCGACTCTCAGATGAGCACAATAAGCCTGCTGGTCCTCCTCCGCGTTCATTGGTTGCGTCCCTCAGACAGCCCCTCCTCACGTTTCGGCGCCTTTTCTCATGAGATGAACCTGCGAAGCTTGAAGGGTTTTTGTCAAAACGGGTAATCGGCACACCCACACAGGGACCACCGGGCGCCTGCTTGTTTTTTTCTCGCGGAGAAGCGAAGACATGGCACGAAATATGCCTTCAGCGTACAGTAGGCCGAGTCAAGCATCGAGAATAGAAGGAATAAACTAAAATTCATAAGTAACACCAAGAAAAGTCAACCGGAATGTGTTCGTCAATTGGTGGCCGCAGGGGTAGCTTTTGGCGGTGCAGCACTCCCAGCGCGAGACGGCTTCAGGTGAGCGGCCGGGTTCTGATCAACAGCTTCATCCTGAGTCAGACCTTGCGAGGCACGCTCAAACATCCTCTCCGCAAACTCTCGCTTCTCCTTCAATCCTTCCAACTCCACGGCGTGGACGTCCAAGTCCCACCCTGTCCGAATCACGTCAAGCGCCACATCCTGCAATACTTTTTGTTGCATAAGGAGCTTCTGTGACAAGAGCTCGCGCTTAAAAGGGGGTAGACAGGAAAGATCAGACGACCGAAGCTCAGGACCAGTGTACGAGATCGTCTCACCTCTTTATGACCAGGTAAATAACTCCAATCCCTCCTTCGGTTCGGGATTTCAATCTCCCTAGCTTTCAGCTTCTCCGACTCCGTCTTGACAGGCGCTGCGGACGGGGGTTGTGCAGCAGCTGCCCTATTACCTGCACGGGGACCGGAGGGTATTGGTTTCCCGGTCCGATTAGCAGGGCCAGTAGGAATTTGAGGATGGTGCGGATGCGGAGAGGCGATGGCGGGTGACATGGAGCCTTCGTTTTGCCTATGGTATGGTGAAGGTTCTTGCTTGAGCTTGTGCACCGACGACAGTGCTGGTGAGTCGGCCTTGACGCTGCGAGAGGGACTTCGCTCCCCTCCATCCCACGGCTTCCCTCCTCGAGGCCCAGTTGGTGGAGGCCGACGCTCATGAGCCTGCGGGAGCTTTGGAAGGCGATCAGGGGAGGGACCGGCATCACTCGATGCTGAGGCTTCGTGGTTCGGCCCAGAGCTCTCGGTTGGGAGTTTTGCAGGCGACGCGCTTCTTTCGTGCTTGACAGATGCAGCGGGTAGTGCAGAACGATCAAGGTCCATCGGGCCGTCAACTGGTTCCTCTTTGACCTGTACAGCTTCCTCCTTCGCGGGCGAGGAAGCTTCCGCATTTGACGAAGCGGGTTGCGGTGCTCTCGACACCGACCGATCTTTCACCGTACCTCCTACTTCCGACGTACTCCTCGAATGCGAACGAGCTCGGGCTGAGCTCGCAGCGTGCGGTCGCGGGCTCCGTCTGCGTGGAGGCGGACTCCTCGATCTCGGACGGGGGGATCGGCGAGAGTGTCTTGACGGTGGTAGCGGGCTTCTAGACGGTCCGCGACGATACGGTCTCGGTGAATGCGGGCGACGATATCTCGGGGAAGGTGAACGTCGAGAAGGTGGTGAACGAGACCGACGGCTATAACGATCATCTCGACGACCGTCTGGCGGCCTGTAAGATCCTCTTGGGGGAGGTGACGGTGAACGGTAAGAGGACCGTCGAGGAGGAGGGGAACGATATCCCCTTGGAGGGGAGCCAGCTGTAAAAATTATCTGATCAGAGGTGGAATGTAGAGCGACGGAGTGAAACTTACGAGGGCGTCGAGGTGGGGGATCATAATATTCATCATACCTCCTTCTGTCTCTATCTCTATCTCTATCCCTATCCCTGTCTCTATCCCTATCCCAGTCTCTCGACCGTTCGTACCTCCCTCCTCTATCATCGTAGCGTGAATCCGAGGGCGGGCCCCTTGGAGGCGGAGACCTTCGGTAATCGCGGTCTCTCCAGTTTGGTGGTGGTCCCCTTGGCGAACGATCTCGTCCCCGATATCTGTCCCTTGGAGGTGGTGACCTTGGTGGGGGTGATCGACGAGACCTGCTCTGCGGAGGGGACATGGTTGTCGTAGAAGGTTTCGGCTTGGACTCAGAGACGCGGTCGGTGGGTTTATCCACTGAATCGCCTTTCGGTGGTGATTCTAACACGAGTAAAAAGTCAGCTGAGCATAGCGTATATGCATGACAATCTCTTACCGCTTGCCATTCCTAATTTTGGACCCTCTTCGGTTGGTGTTGCTTTGGTCCAACCTGGAACAGCACCGGTGGCAAACAAAGACTTTGAAAACACCCACGCCACACTTTCCTACCCTCTCTTCCCTCACTTCGACCACTTGGTCAGGTAGTTATGTCGGTCATTCTCTCTCCACTAGCATCATTACAGCAAATAGCAAACACTCCTTCTCGAGAAGATGGTATCCCAGAAGACATCGAAGAGGACTTGAGAGCGTATGGGTGTAAACTCATTCAGCAAGCTGGAATCTTGCTCAAGCAGTAGGTCTCTGCAAGTCCTAAATGACAGAGTGGAACAAACGGGCTGACAGCATTGCGAGTAATGCAGGAATCAAGTCGCTATGGCTACTGCCCAAGTCCTCTTTCAGCGGTTCTGGTTCGTGACTTCCATGAAGCAATTCGGAATCGGGGTGAGTGGTTCTTCTCCAGCAAACATTTCGGGAGGTCGAAGTCTGACCTCATTACCATTTACGTAGGACATGGGCATGGGCGCATTATACCTCGCTTCCAAGCTTGAGGAATGCCCAATACGAATGAGAGACCTCATTAACGTTTACGACGTTCTTCTCTCTCGAGCTCGACACACCCTCGCCACATCTTCGGTCGCTGCAGGCGCATCCTCATCCCCAACACCTTTCCACTACGAACCAATGTCGTACTTTTCACAACGGTTCTACGATCTCAAGGACGCGCTTGTCGTTGCGGAGATGCAGATCCTGAAGCGGCTTGGATTCAACGTTCAGGTGCAATTACCGTATGGTACGATGATCAATTACATCCGCGTCTTGGGACTTGCGGATGTGGAAGGAGTACCACAAAAAGCCTGGGGCTATTTGAACGATTCGTGAGTCCCCATGCTTATCGGGATGACCCCCAATCCTCACTAAATTTCGATGTAGATTACAAACGCCCGTCTACGCAATATACCCATTCCCAACCATCGCCGTTGCATGCATATTCCTCACCTGCCGCCAACTCCAAATCCCTTTACCCGAAGAACCTTCCCATCCGTGGTGGTCCCTCTTCGACGCCGAATTGGAGGACATCACCTCCATATGCGGATACATCTTGCGGCTCTACCGGCCAAGAAGCGAAGCCGAAAAGCAGCTCGTCATGGCGCTGGTATCAAAGAAAGAGCTTCGAAAGTGGTTGGATATGGAGCAACAAGCCGCGAATCGCAGTCGCGGCTGACGACACAAGGCAATTAGCCAAGACGGTTTCGGGCCGAACATGAGAGGGTAGAACGTGAGACCCGCGATCATCCCTCACGCAGTCCGCAACGCAACGCCAACGAAGGTTTCCCTGTCAGACCGATCCCGCTCACACCTGCATATCTCTGTTTCATTTTTACCAATCTACGACCCTCGTACGATAGACGACATCCTCGCCTCTTTTTTCTTCTACGCTACGCTACCTTGGACGACGATCTAGTTAACAATCTATAAAAACCAAAAACCAACTAAAACACCTCAGAAGAAAAGACAACGAAAAGATGTCTAAAGGATGGTTGAACTTGGAAGCTGCGACGGACGCGCAGATGTTCACCGAGGACAGCGCGTTCAGCTTCCTCGGTCTCACCCGCACGCAGAGAATATACGGATTTGTTGGATGGTATGTTGATTACCCCCACAGACCCCGTGACAGGCAGCTCTGAACTGGTGGTTCGTCGGCATATAGTCTCGCCATTGGATTCATCCTCTCATTCCTGGGGACGATGCTCTTGTTTCTCGGCATGCTGGCAAGCTTCGCAAGTACGAGCGGCGTCCATACCGTCTTCCCTTGCACCGCAGAGAGCGCTGATCTTGTCTTTGCACCCTGATTGATGTCCAGTTCTCTATGCTATGGGCACCATCATCAGTTTAGTAGGAACTGGATTCCTCATCGGCGTGAGTCCATTGATGCCGAGGCGTTGTGCGGTGACTGCGGGCAAATGCTGACCCGGAGACGCGCGTCTGTTCACTCTCTGCCTCGTTCCTCAGTTCGGCAGCCAGCTTAAGCAGGTGTGTATCCTCCCGAAAGCGCCAAACGAAAAAATCAAAGTTCTTGTTTTTTGTTGACTTTGCCCGACGACCGATAGATGTTCAAGCCCGTGCGAGTGGTGGCGACGCTGGTCCTTATTGCATGCATTGGTCTCATCTTCGTGGGCGCTTTCGTGATAAAGAACGACGTACGTGCTCCCATCCTTATGCGTCATTCTCTTATACTCAACCTGCTCACGTTATCTTTACCAAATGGAATTCATAATTAAACCTTGTGGCGTATCCCGTGCTCGTACCACAACAGATCCTCTGCGTTGGTGAGTACTTTACATCGCCACATGAGCGGAATCGGGCGCTTCATGTTTCCTTGTCCTCGGCCACTCGTGACCTTTGCTGACCAATGCATCCTTAACCCCTTTCGCTCCGACCTGTCCGTTTAGTCTTCGTCATCATCGAATATCTCGCATACACATGGTAAGCACAAATCATCATCACCATCACCATCATCATCCTTCCCTCTCCAAATCACAACAAATAGCCTTTAAGGTTATACTTGAACTTCAATGTGGATCGATTGTACTGACCGCGTTTTTCTATCATCCTTGGGGCTTCGCGCGTTCCCCTTCCCCTCATTTGTTTTCTTGCCAACGCAAAACCAAAACGGAAACTGGTCGTCACCGGACAGGTATTGCCTTTCATACATCCCTTACGCCAGAACGGCCGTCAAGAGCCTTCTTGGGTTCAAGTGAAAACCCTGCATCGCATCGGCCAACACTGCACGCCTCAGGCCTGTGGCCCTCCCCCGATCTGCCCTTGGACAAAGCATGGCAGAGCAAGGGACGCAAGCTTTTTGCTTTCGGCCGTCCGTCCGTCCATCCGTCCTCCCCTCCCCATCAATTCTACTCGTTTCCCTTTTCGCCGTCTTTCAAACTCAACCAACCCCCAACGAAAAAAAGCATCCGATGTTCCCGGACTTTCTCCCCTCTGTCCCTCCGCCCGGTGTCCAAAACAGAAGAGGTCACGCATTGCACCTTTTTTTCTTTTTGCCCAGAAACAAATTACCGGTCGGAGCGAGCGAGGTGGGGGAGATCCTTCCCGAACTCCCGGCAGGCCTTTTCTCTCTCTTTCATCATTCTTGGTTCTTCTTTCAGCCGTTTGTCTTACATATACTATCTATCGCGATGTATCAACCTTCTGCCCTGGGAGTTTCTCGCTCGCTCGCTCGGTCAACAAAGCTGCTATCACCTGCCTATCTCTCTCGCGTGTGTGCGCGTGTGCCCCTGACAATTACATATACCTATGACGGACGCGTGTAATATGGCCCTTATCTCTTCTTGCGTTCGCGTCCTCGAGCTGCGAAATCCTCGGAGAGGACTTGTCAGCTGCCCTTTTGGAAAATTTGCGTGCAACGCTGCGCGACAAAGAAAACGTCACAGTACCTTCTCTCTGTCTTTCGATCACCGCCCTCTTCTGTTCCCGTCACTGGCGCCAGTGAATGGCGGAGGTGGGGTTTGCTTTGTACCGCGAACTCTCAAACTCCGCAAGCGCTAGCGCGCTTTTCTCCTGAGACCCCCTCACCCCATCGTCCGAAAGGGGCTTAGAAAGAGGCACCAAAAACAATAAGCGACGCCACGAGATAGAGCCATCCGAGATCCAGGAAAACGAGGTTGTAATTTTTGGTTACGTCTATGTAAATGGGAAGGGCTATGTCGGGAAAAGGGAGAACTTATGGGTCGGGTGACGATGGAAGGATGATCATGCACACATATAGGAGGAAGCGAGACGACGACCAGAAATGGAAGACATGATATGCGTGATACTACAAGGGTGAGAGAGAGAAATGAAAAAGAAACCTCTCTATGTGAATCTGGGATGGAAGCAGAGCCATTTGGTTTTTCCAAGCCGAGATAGACGGAGAGAGAACGAGATGATTCCGAGGCCGACAAGAGAGTAATATACACGAGAACGATCGCCAGAAGGGAACACAGGCATGTGACAAGACTTGTAGGAGAGAAAAGAGGACTGGACGTAATAAGGTAAAGGAAGAACGACGGAAAACACAGCCAAGTCCTATGCCGTCTACCAAACTCACCACCGACCCGACCCCCCAAACATAGACTCCAACTCCTTGTGCGAGCGTTGAAACGTGGTACATTGATTTATAAAACGACAGCGAGAGGATTGATGGGTCCCCGCTTCATGGTTCATGAGGCTTTGTGAACTGGAATGAGAAAGACGAAAAGGGAAGTATGCTCAGAAAGGGAAAAAGAAGAAGAAAAGCGGGTAGGAGAAAGTTTTAAGTTCGTTGTATGTATTAAATATTGAGAAAGAAGAAGAGGAGGTTATGTTGGACGGAAATGGAAAGGCGTTATAGAGAGATGAGAGAGAGAGAGAGAGGAGAGAGGAGAGGAGAGAAGGTTATTGACATAAGCGAAGCGAGGTTGAGAGGCGGAAATACCCGAGGGGGAATTGAGTGTCGGATGACTTGAAGTAACGTTTCGGAGAAGTTGAGGAAGAAGGGATCGGATTATGGCAGTGGGGGGTGGTTGAAGCTTGTGGTTTGCAAAAGCGGAGTGGGTGGAACACTCGGATCTTGCATCAGCCCCGTTGGAGTCCTTGCCCCCCGTTCTAAACAAAGCGCAGCACTTGTGAGGGCCCAAAGCGTATGTGGATCAATTTATGAATAGCCAGCAACCATCCGGTACGCTCCTCCTCGTCCACATGCGGTCGCTTCAGGGTGGGTCCGCCTTCGCACCGTCACTCGGAGCAACCCGTCCGTGAACGCAGCCGTGATCCTCGACATATCCGCATCCCGATCTAAAGTGACGAGCCATTCAAAGTGTGCTAGGGGGGGAAGACCAGAGAGGTGGGTCGTGGTTAGTATATGCGTATGCATGCGCGCGCGAAAATGTAATTGCGTCGAACCGAGAAGAAGAACCCCTTCGAACGCGGAAACCCGACAGGCCTCCGAAACGGAGAGGGGGGATAAACAAATACGACGAAAAGCGTACAACCGGGTATCTCCACTCCCTTCACTCGGCAGGAAGGAGTTCGAACTCGCTGCCGAAAAATGAAAGAATGATAGAGAAATATGTGAACTCACAATCCTTCTCCTGGTCCCATCGATCAGCCATGATTTGCAGGACGTTGTTCTTCTTCGCAGCGATGGTGATGGCGTCGGAAGTGAACTTGCTGCCCAAGGGGGCGAGTAACGTATGTGAAGAAGGGCTCGTTTCGATCTCCATTTTAATTTCAGCTTGGGGGCTCTGCCTGCGAAGCTGAGAGGGCGTGATGCTGGAGGACGATCCCGCAGAGACCGACGGTGCCATGGGGGTCCATGTTGCTGAGGTAGGTGAGGGTGTTGGTTGGGGCTGTTGCTGTGTTGGTGGTTCTTGCGAAATGGGCGGCTGGTAGGAAGCCATTGGGAAGTACGTTGGAGGCGCTATTGAGGCCGATCTCTCCGAGTCGATGACTCTGGGTGAGGTCATTCCTGAGGCAAGTCTTGAGAACGATGATGATGAGGGGGTCTGAGGGGGAGTGAATAATCCTTGGGGAGGAGCGGCGGACGAGGAAGCAGTGGTAGTAGTGGTGGTGGTGGTGGTAGTAGTAGTAGTAGTAGTAGTAGTAGCGGATGAAGAAGATGAAGAAGGGACTAGTGCGGGAGAGAGCATGGGACGTGACGAGGTTGTAGCGGTGACTTCCGAGGCTCCCAACGTGCGTCTAACTGTGTCCGTTGTAGCGGCACCTGGGAAGCATGGCCACCGAAGGAAGGAGAGGGAAGGGAGAGAAGGGAGGAGCAGAGGGGTGTCAGTCTAACTTGCAATGAGGAAAAGGCTGCAAGGCCGCTAGTGCCGCACAGGAAAAAGGAAAAAGCTTGTCGCGGTATTGGAAATAATAAAAAGCAACTACGCACCGGAAGGAGTTCGACTGCCCAATTCGTCTATGCGGGAGAGACCTCCGATGCCTGCCAAGCGCATGGCGGGGTCGTCGCCGTCGGTGGACTGCTGCCTGCGTTGGTAGATGGGAGCAGGAGCCGTTGAGCCGCGGTTGATTGCAGGTCTGACTGGTCGTTGGCTAGCGTTGTCCATCATCGTGTGTGCAAGCGTTTAGTTATGGAGATGGGAGAACGAGAGAGAACGAGATGGAAGGAAAAGGCAAGGGCGGGGGTGCGATAGAAAAGGGGTTCGAGTGTGAGCGGTGGGTGTGGGTGGGTGTGCAGGTGATGATGATGAAACTGGGTGGGTGGATAACGCAAAGCAGAAGACAACTGGATGATAATGTGAGGATGAAGGCGGGATGAGAGGGAAGAGGAAAGGGAGCTCGAGGGGAGAAGGGAGAGATAGCGTGTAAAGAGGCGTTGGGTGCGGCAGGGAAGGCCCGTTCCTTGGGTTTGAAGGCCTTGAAGCGTAAATCTACCTCAGCTTATTTACTCAAGTCACCCAAGACATCACCGCAATCCTCTACTCACCCGCTGACCAGCTACCGTTACGAGCAGACAGGAATAGGCACACGAGAGCGGTGAGTCGTTCGGAAGAGGAAAGGTTGGCGAGAAACGATGGGGAACCCGTTGGTTTACGTGTGGATGGTTGGGTGATCGACTGGATTGAACACGCCCGCCCTTTTTCGCTCAGGGAGAATCGCCGACGGCGGCAAGGCACGCACGCGCAGTGTTTCTCCCTCTCCCTCCTGTCCCTCGCTCCTCCGTTTCCCCCGCTCATCTCATCTGATGATGCCACGCACCCAGCAATTTCCACCAGCCATCGGCATGATCCGACGCTTAGTTCTTTTTGGCTTTTCTTCCTCGCCCCGTTCGTATTTTACGTCCACATCATCCAAGTCATTTCCAGTGCACACTTGACGTACTCCAGGTGCTTTGCAAAGTTCGGGGGGAAGGGAATCAGCATTCGAGCTCCACCAATTTTGGCTTCGTTAGCCATCGAGGGAGTGTCCCATACGCAATTGCCCATGTATTGGTGACGTCTTATAACGGACTTGTGGAGATTAAAGGCGCATGACCGTCACCTCTCTCGCGCTTGCCAATTTAGGAAGTTCTACTGTTCCGTGAGTTCCCTGCCGGAGCTCCCGCCTCATGTGACCTCATGTCCCGAACGCGTTCTTCACCTGTGAACGACCTCACACCCACATATTCCCATCCATTCTCCCCTCAAGTATCTCCTTTCTTTGTTTCGACACTTTTAACGCTCCACGATGCTATGGCGATCATCGGTCCGAATTAACGCGCTAATTAACACAGGAAGAGGAGCCCCATCAACCTCCTCTCTTCGCCGCACTAAGACAGCAGCATCAACCGTCACAGCACAATGCGCGCCATGCATGTCGACCACGTCAACCTCGCACGGCGGCACAGCTTCTCGCTCAAACGCGATCGCATTTATCGGATTGGGTGCCATGGGTAGGGAGATGGCGTCGAACCTCTTCACCAAGTCGCTCAACAGTCAGGGATCCGAACCGTCCCCGACGTTCATCGTGTGCGATGCGATGCCGGAAGCCGCGGCTACTTTCGCGAGGAATTTCCAGCAATTGCATCCAGGCGTTCAGATCAACGTCGTTGATACCCCGGCCGAGTGAGTGTGGTGTGGCTGGTTTTTTGTTCTTTTTCGCTTGGTCCTTTTTTCCTGGGCTTTCCCAGCGAACTGGTGACCTTGAGTGCGGAGGCGTCTCACGAAGTCCTTCGATTTTCCATTTCCCTTCCCTCTCCTCGCCTTATATACACATATATCGCTAATTACCCATTTCCCTTATTCGGATCTCCTTCGACAAAATCAACTCGAACCCCCACGCATGTAACGTGATCCATCCCGCAAAATAATAGAGCCGCAGAACTGGCTTCAGTAATCATCACCATGCTTCCGTCTTCCCCGCAAGTCAACCAAGTGTATCTAACCTCCGAGTCCGGCATCCTTCCCGGTGTACTCAAAGCCCTCTCCTCCCCTGCCGGCACCAAGCCGGAAGACTTGAAGACGCTCGCGATCGACTCCACCACCTTGGACGTGTCCACAGCCAAGGACGTGGCCCAACGGGTAGCAAAAGAGGCGCAAATCAGCATGGTCGATGCACCGGTATCGGGAGGCAAGTCCTATCTCTCTATCGTCCTTTTTTTCGTCTTTTTATGTCTTGGATTTCCCGCGATTTCCGTCCCGGACTTCCATGTCTCTTCTGTTACCCCTCGGCCGGGCACACAACAGCTGGTTGGTTGGTTGGCTGGCTGGCTTGCCCTTGGGAACGTGATTGCACTACTTCCCGTTCCCACTCTCGCCGCGTGTTTTGAATTTCCCTCCCCTTTGGGCCGCTTGGGCTGTGATATGCACGTCTATTTTGTTATCACCGCGTTTAAGCACTGCACATATGACCGAACAACTGACGCCACTCTTTTCCGTGGAACCTTTTTTTTTTTTGAAACCAACTTGTAATGCCTCTGGAATGATCAGGTGTCGTTGGCGCAGCGGCGGGAACGCTATCGTTCATGGTCGGCGGACCCGCGTCGTCATTTGACCTGGCGAAACCCTACCTAGAGAAGTAAGTCTACTCTCTCTTGTCCAATTGCATGGCTCAGGGCGTTGTTCTGATACGCAAGGATCTCTCTTTACTCCCCTCTCTCGGGTTTCTTATCGGTTCTTCTGAACTCGATTGCTCTCGGGCTGTTCCCTGCCCGAACCATTTATGGAATGCCCTATTACTTCCTTTCTTTTCTATTCTTGTTTTTAAAGAATGGGAAAGACTATCGTCCATTGTGGCGATTCCGGTACGGGTTTAGCTGTCAAGATATGCAATAACCTCATCCTCGGTGAGTTTGGTTTTCGAATTCCACAGGGACCTCCCTCCGCCTTCTTCGCCTTCCCTCTCCCTCTCCGATACGCTCTGCCCACCTTCCATTTCCAATTTACACTCGATCCTTCTCTCCGGCCCCGATGGCTTACTAGACGAAATGAGCGCTCGCTCCCCCTCGGAGTATTCCGAAGGACAAGACAACACAGTGGAGTCGCGCCTCGGGAACTCTGGGGAGAGAGTGGAAAGGCCTTTCCTGTCTCCGTCGTGTACGCCTCACACGACTACAAAGTGACTCTTACTGGCCGCCTTGAACCCTCCCCCGCACATCCCCAGCGACTGCTTTGTCGCTCGTTTCGGCGTTTCTTCTTATCAATTTAACCCCAGTACCGACTCTTTTTCGCTTCTTGCCCTTTTTTAAACACTATTATATTCTTGCATCGCACGCACGTCATTTGTCGCTGACCGTCACATGGTAATACAGGCATAAACCAGGTCGCTGTAGCCGAAGCCATGCTTCTGGGCACTTCGTTAGGCCTTTCGCCGTCACTGTTGGCTTCGGTGATAAATAACTCAACAGGTGAGACGATTCGACCATGTCTCTTTGGCCTGTTGTCTAAAGTGGGGGGTTTGAACTTGAATTCTCATTCTATTAGGACGATGCTGGCCGTCGGCAGTCAACAACCCCATTCCAGGTGCTTTACCTGGCCAATCTCCTCCTTGTGAAAGAGATTTTAAAGGCGGGTTTGCGGCGAAACTCATGCTCAAGGTGAGAGGGGAAAAAAAGGCCTCGTTTTTTTTGTTTTTCTGTTTCAATCACTTCACCTCACTCAACCCCACAAACAAAAACCACCTTGCTGCCTCTTTACCGTGTGGAATAAATGCTGACCCCATCCTATTCTACTATCGCCCTTCCCTTCCCCTTGAACTCTACTCTTCGTGGTGATGTTAGGACATGAACCTCGCTTTGAACGCAGCGGACTCTGTGGGCGTGCCATTACCTTTGGGTAACAGCTCCGTGAAACTGTACGAGGACGTTACCAAGGACCAAGATTTGGCTGGGAGGGACTTCAGTGTCGTGTTCAGGCACTTGCAGAAGTTGCAGGAAGGCCAGCAGTAATGGCAGTGCCTAGCCGGACAGGCATGGCGCGTCGCCCCAGCCACAGGACACGTCACTAGTTGATGTGGTTCTTATTTTGATGCTCTAACCAGGAGTATCTTCTATCCAGCAGAACATTGAACTCTTTTTTTTTTTACAATGTGGCTGCATTGATCGCTCGTTGCTATCTTTTTCCTTGGAGAAATTGCGGAATGGAACCCGTGTCGATCGCCATCCGCTTGCGTGCTGTGACTTGACCGAGGCTACCCTGAACGAATCACGAATACGACGAAGTAACAAGAAGCCCACACACAAGTGTGAAAATGCCCCTTTATGTCGCTATTCGACTTCGTAATCTTGCATTTTTACTCAAATGGTACAAGTCCCAAATGAGAGAGAGAGAGAGAGAAGCCATGCTGGGAACGTAAGCCGAGGATCGGACACATGAACTGCCTCAAATGACGATATACAAGGTTATACTTACGCATTTGAAATCTGCGGCTTATGTTAACCATGAGGTTGGTTTGCGGGTTTGGGCTTCATTACTGATATTGGAAGAAGCAAATTGCTTTGATCGCGATCATCGTCTAGGAAATCGGCTGCTCCCGATGAGTCGATGATTCTCGGGCCTAAGGTAGTTGTCCGCCTCAGACTTGTTCGGAGCGCTAGATCGACCGGTTGCCTGACTAAGTGAGATGTCCTCCTTTTGTGCCCATCGATACCCTAATAAATCAAAGACAGTTGGCAATGATCGAGCAACCCAGCTGGTCCGCGGGAATTGCAGGCCCAACGTCGACTAATATCTAAAAGCTCTCTATACAGCTTTCTCTCGATCAGAATGCCCAACATCTCATCTCACACTCGCTCAGTCTGTGGAATCAGACGGGATTTTTTTTTGAGTTCGCTCCCATCAACGTCCAATTAAACACGCCCTCGGATCAAACCCTGGCCCCGCCTCGGGCAGCGCTTTTGAAGCCTCGGGCTCCTTGACCGAACCCAGCATGCATGTTTCGACGCGCGACCTTCAGAGACAAATGCTACACGGAAGAACGTGATACCGTTGAGCTTCGGAGAGAGTATGTCAGGTGATGAGGTTGAGCAATTTCCCAGGGATGCTGTATGGGGCACGAGCACGAGTTCGCCCTTTCGGATTCGGGAAGCCGTAACCTCCGCAGACACTCCGATAACACCCATTAGAATCTACCGCAAACGTTTTGAAAGATTCTTACGCGTTGCGGTGCTGACAATTCCTCTATCTTTCCCTGAATGTCGGACTGTTGCCGACTCGCGGCAAGGCAAACTGGGACAAAACGCTAGCAGTCAAAGAATCGATCTGGCAAGAGGCCCGGCACAAAATCTCGTTTGAACTCTCGATCAAAGCTTGGACAGGACTCCCAATGTTGTGATTGGATGGTTGGTGGAGGCCGCAATATACCGTACTATCACGGCTCCCTAGCATTTCCCTGTCTGCGCGTTGCTCAGAGCTGGAAGCACCAAGTGACTAGCACTTTGATCCACAAGCTAAGAAGACTGGGGTAATCAAATGTCCCATCGGTAATCATGCACTCTAAATGAGAGAGGGATGACAAACCTGAAAACCGAGTTTCCATATTGGCGGCCCGGATCGCCAGTGGGCGGTTTATCCGCTGTTCACGTCCAGTTAGACTACTTGACGGGGTAAGTAAGAGTGTCACCGATCACTTGCACCAAGAGTGGGGAGTGCCTGTTTCGTCCCCAGCGAGTCTCTCCGATATCAGGAGGCTTGTCAACGAAAATGCCGCCCGGTGGAATGAAACTTGTACCTCTCCTTCACCGTATGCAATATATCCCTTAGTCTGCTCATCCGTGTCTTTCCGGCGGCTCAGCAATTGCATGCACGGTTTGAGCCGCGAGTCGGTTTAACCGTTCAGCCTTCAAGTTCGGAGGCAACGCTGTCAAAGACATCGATCGGGTAACCCGAGGACAGCAGTCCACTTTCTGATCGAGAGAAGAACCGTGTGAGATGCCTCGTTTATCCCGTTTTGTTGTATTGAATTTCACATACTCGCCAGGCACGACAGGCTTGCTCCGCAGCTAGGAAACTGGAAAGGGCCCGGGTTATAACCCGTTACCCTAGGAGCGGTTAATGAAATCTGGTTCAGGACATGAAAGGTCCAGGACCCGGCCCCAGCCAATACACTTTATCATAGGAGTGCGGCTTACTGTGAGCGTGTAAGCCGGGGAACAAGGTGAAGTCCATTTCGAGAGCTCTTCATCGATATAGTGTCACGTTCAGATACGAATGATCACGAATTACTAGGCGGCTTGTTCTAAACATAGGCTCGGCAAAAGCGCTCACGGTCCAAGTAGGGGCAGGTAATGGAAATAGACATGCTTCCCCAAATGTGCACGTATCCGGAAAATCCAAATGTGCAGAGAGTCTTCGGCTTCTAAAAGACTGAAACGTATTGCATCTCGGCTAGCAACACTAGCATGCTTAGGAGTCATGCCAAGTAGCCGCACCAAGGTCCGTCGAACACGGAACTATTCGAGCTGGGGCCACTGATCGGCTACGACGGGCGACGAGTCACCAAAACAACCCGAGAGTTAAGCGTACAAGGCATGATGGTAAAAGGGACAACTGGCTGCCTCGATCCTGAAGGGTTTACGACACGCTGCCGAAACCCTCCAGGACGTTAGCGGCGGCTGGGTGGACCACTTAATTTTTGCCAGGTAGCCAATTAGAATGTACCAGCAAACAGGCAATTCACTGAAGTTCCGTTCCCTTGAAAGATCAAGTCGTGACCAAAACTGCTAATTTAGGAATATCCGCTAAAGCCCGGTAGTGTCGCAGCTCTTGGGAGCCACGCACCCAACGACAGTCGTGGTCTGGGTCTTTGGTAGCGACCCTTCAAGTCGCATGCGACGGGGACCACTGCTACAGATCTAGATCCTACAAAAAACAACCTTTTTAGATCCCATCTCTTTGGATAACAAGACCAAGGGTGCGGGAGCGAGCAGAAGAAGGCTGTCGAGTGTCGTAATCATCGTCAAAATTCGGGGTAGATTCGTAAGAGGTCCGGGAACCATTGAACGAAAATTTGAGTATCCGTGGAGGTCGCAAGCTAGTCGGGTCGGGATAAACTGGCCCGGGATGGGCGGTGTGCCATGGCATCATGTGCAAGCTGTTTCATAGCTTGAATGGAGATCCGCAACTAAGAGCTTTCAAAGCCCAACGCCGTGGATGTGGAGCGAGCCTGAAAGACGGTGATGTGTTCTGCTCGGAACTGTTTAGAAAGGGATGGAGTACGAGATTGGAGCATGTGGATCCTTCTGTTCGCCAAAAGTTAGCGTCGGGGGAGCCCCGGGAGCCGTTATGCCCACGCCAAGCCGCAAAAGACAGCTCGGCGTTGCCTCCGTGCAGTGGAGAACGATGAGCAAAGCGTTGCCAGACGTTACGCTACTAGCGAGCAAAGAGGGCCGGAAATGGTTGAACCGGAACCGGCGACCCTTTGAGGGATCTCTCGGCTGCCATTGGTTGGCTGATTTCCCCCGCGTGCTGCATGCCGGGTAGCTTAGTCGCTCGTAGATCCACCCTTGCTCGCCGGTCGGAACAGTCTGAAGAGGGTTATATGTCAGGGGAGAGCACGCATTTGACATTTTGCTCATAGGGTCTTGGTGGTGGTGGAAAAGAAAGTGTTTCAGCTCGCTCTGAAAAGCCAGGCAATCTGTCCCTTGCGCTCATCCCAGGTCTTCGCTCTTCAGTCTGCGCTCATTCGACGTACATATATAACTCATCCCCTCCCAACATATAAGAAACCATCCACTCTATCCTCACCTGCTACTTGTTCCCTTAGATCCCTACTCTTCAGAGCCCTCCTTGTACGTGCACTTGGTCAGCAGTGCAATATCGAATCATCATTCCCCCCCTCATCAACCCGCATTTCGCCCCTCCCTCTCGTTCCATCTCTTGATCGACGTGTATAAGCACATCAGCAACCATGTCAGAAAAGCCTAGCGTTCTTATCCTTGGTGCGTGGCCTTTAACCTTCTTCTCAATGGAAGAGGGGAAGGGCATATTGGGCACGTTGTAATACGGGCTGGCTGACCTTCCCGGGATCTTCTCTCCTGATTGGACTAGGTGGACTCCCCAATGCCTCTAGACATCTCACGACATTCTTAGTTCCCCAGGATGGAGAGCCATTAGTCTCTGTGAGTTGTCGCTTCTGCGAGGTTCGACGTTCGATCTCCTTCCCGCATTTTGCTTATGATATCGCTCCCTTCCGTTCTGATACGAAGTTCATCCGAGTCGTGGACAAGTACAGCGTTCTCCCACCAACAACGTAAGCTCCTTCATGTCTTTCCTCCATGTTTGGAGAGTTCGCTGACGATCATTCGAATGCAGGTATGTGGGGAGCGCATTCACCAAGACCCTTGCAAACCCTGTGGTAAACTATCAACAAGGCAACCTCTTGTTACCCGGTATGCCACTCTGATCTGAGCAAACGCAAACGCATCATTCCTGAAACTTCTTTCTTTACAGCTACTCTCACCAAAGTCTTTGAGCCTCCAGAAGGTGGCAAACCATTCGACTATGTCTTCGATTGCACAGGAGACATGACATTCGATCGGCCGAACGAGGTGTGCTCTTTCTACAGCCGTTGCCGCTGGTAATATGTGGCTAACACCATTCTTAAAATAGATTCAACGAGATCACACAGCGAAGCTCTCTTACTCCATCGGGCTTGAAGCAGCAAAGCGGAAAGTCAAGGCTTACGTTCGTACCCTCGGACCGTACTACGAGACTCCGAATGACAAGCCCGCTGAAGAGAAGGACGACCTAAAGCCTCGCGGTGTGCGCGGGGTGTGGTGGCATGAAGGGCTCCGCATGTTAGCTGGGATTCCCGAGTAAGTTGTCGAGTTTTGGTGATTGCTGGAATCTGACGGCTTTCCTGTCAAGTCTCAACCTTGCCATTGTTCGAACCGCAACTACATATGGTCCATATAACCTGAGTGGGATTGTTACCCCTCGTATAACTCTCGGTCGCGTTTATCAGTATCTCAACGAGGAAATGAAGTACTTGTGAGTGGTCAACCCCTCGTTCGATGCAACACCCCTTCTGAACACGATTCTTGCCCGCTCTTATTTTAGGTGGTCCGGGGACATTCGTATGCATACCATCCACCTCGATGATGTGGCAGGTGCATTGTGGGCCGTAGCGCAATGGATGGAACCCCTCGGTCGCGCCAAGGCCAACGAGATCGCTGGAGAGACCCTTCGTTTCCACGCTCCCGAGAAGAAGGATTTACTGAAAGATTTGGAGGGACATCTTCCCAAGGACAAGGATCCGGTCGCTCCTCTCTTCAACGTGGTGAGTATTTTTGCGTCGGGCAAATTCATAGATCCGCGGTTGCTGACTTGAGACTCAGATCGACGATTCGGATTCGACGCAAGGATCTATGGGTCAAGCTGTGGCCGACCTATTTGGAATCAACTTTGGATTCCACGGCTTTATTGTCAACACCAAAGTCAAAGTCGACTTTGATAACATGGTGGAAGAGATCAATATTGTAAGTCGTGGGCTCTAACGTTATTGCCATCTAAACTAACCGCAAATTTTCAACCAGAAACACGTTGAAGCGTGGACGGAGATCTGCCTGAAGAGTGACCCCAGGATTATCAACCCAACTGTCCAAGCTTACATCGACGGTCACTTACTCGCCAAGTACTCCATCTGCTATAACGGTGGCAAGATTAAGAGGATCGTCGGATATGAACTCAAGCGTCCCAAGCTCGACGTCAATAGTCTCAAAGAGGTCATCCAGTCATTCCGTGTCGACGGCTTATGGCCCAACTACCAAGACACAGTCTAAAACATAGTGCTTTGCCCAACATTTGAAGACATCTCGTTACACCATATCACCTAAAAGCTACGAGCGAGGACGTTCAATTTGCTTCGCCCTCTCTTTCTCCTCTCAGTTTAATATTGGATATATGTTGTATCCGGATCCTGTTAGTTTGATATCGTTTTCTGATCTTTGGTCTCGTTTCGACCCCCAGTAGTGGTATATTCTTTACCTGCTCTTTTCCGTGCCTGTTCTTTTTTTGCCGTGCTACATTATCTTCGTTTCTACCGGGTTCCTTGACCACCCCTCCCTTCATAGTCAACTTCATCGTTTACACCTACGCTCGGGTTTGGTCCTCCTCGCTATTGACATTTGCAATGTATACAGTGTCGTTGGATGGTTGTTCCATCCGTGGAATGCTATTTTCATTTAACTGTTACATCATAGGCGCCTGCTTCTCTGCAGCAATGATTGATATTGAGGGACAGGGCCAATCTGACAAGGGAAAGACTCCAACAGCCAACGATGGTCAAGAGTTGTTCTTCATCGTGCGTAATTTATCCACGATGCTGTCAGGTTGAGACTCCCCTGTGGCATTTCTGGAGTAAAACAATGATTGACATCAGCTCAGTGATGGTCCGGGTGTACCTGCTAGTCCAAGTTTACTTACTTCACGGCCTCGCTGTCTAGTCGCATGAAGACGTTGAACTGTTTCTCATCCGCAATCGTAGTGAGCCCCGTCGTGATCTTGTTCTCTTCTGCGAGCTTGATTCCTTTCTTGATAGCCTCGTTCTCTGGCTCAACCTTGTATGAACCTGCATTAGACCTCAAGGGACTTGAATCTAGCGCGAGCAACACTTACGCTGATACCAAATTTGAAATTACTCATCGTGTATTCGTGCCCCGGATACGTCAGGGTATCGTCCGGGAGGGTTCCAAGATATGATAGTGCTTTGTGCATCTATGTTATATGTCCGGCCTTGTTAGTGAGTCTCTCTCTAGCGTGTAGCGGTATTCGCACCTCGGCTCCTGTGCCCTCAAAGAATCTGCCACACCCGCCGATAAACAAAGTATCGCTTAGAGTGATCCCTGTAGTCAGCACAATATCGCGGACCTGAAAATGGAGAGTATTACATACCCGGTGAAGACACCTTTCTGGTTTGTCTTTGAGTCGGTCACGTAGTAGCTGATCGAGTCTTGCGTATGACACGGAGTGGCCATACATCTGGGAAGTGCGGAATCAGCATGCGAACAAGACCATCTTTGACGTTACTCGGACGCATACTTGATAGTTATGTTGGCGCCGACCTTTAAACTATCACCATCTTTAAGCTCATCGGTCATGGAAGGACATCTAGATGATCCACCGTATATCTTTATACCCGGATGTTGACTAGCCTGTACACAGCGGGGGCAGGTTTACAAAAGCCTCGGTTTCGAAGACCCCGGGTGCTTACGAATGCATCGTTACCCCCACTGTGGTCGTGGTGGTGATGGGTCGTTAGCAGGGAAGTGATCTTGACATTCTCCTCTTTGGCCTTTGCTGTGACTTTTGGAACGTCGTAGATATCAATGGCAGCGGCTTCTTTAGTTTGCTCATCGACGAGGAGGTATGCGTAGTTGTCGGATCGCACTGGTACGGGGATAATCTTCATTTTGCGCCTAAACACACGGGGAGACTCTCGTTATGCCTGTTAATAGTGTAAACTGAGCAGGGAGACACGAAGTGATGGTTGATAATGGAATAGTTATTCGTTTACACTACGGTTGTGACTATATATACAATGCGGAACAAACGTACTACAAACAATGTTCGAGTGCTACTCTAACAATGCCAATCAAGTAATGGCATATGCATATCACGACCTACATCGAAGTTGTCGAGAATAAGGCTGTCCTTATAGGTCGGCGTCGTAGTACAGGAGCCAGAGAGCGCAGAGGGTGCATACGATAAGAGTAGGTATCGTCGTTTCAAGTTTGTCTAGCGACGAAAGGTGAAGGTCGAGACGAGGTTGAAGGGAACGCGGCCCTTCCGCCGGCAGGCCACGTCAAGCGAAGCCGACCGCGCGCCGAGTCCAGGTATTCCCTAGTCCGCTAGCAGCATGGTACGGGGATGACCTTCATCTTGCGCCTAAACACACAGAGAGGCTCGCGTTATACCCATCAAGTAATGGCATATATCACGACCGATGTCGAAGTTGTCGAGAATAAAATAGTCCTTATAGGTCGACGTCTTAGTACAGGAGCCAGAGAGTACAGACAGTGCATATGATAAGTAGACGGGAATGCTGACGTCAGATGTGTTGAAATTTATGAAAATACAAACTCGACCACGCTGCCCCATCAGTCACTTAACAAAGCTTGGACAACGTGGGCAACTCGCAGTTGGCGCAAGTCGGTGTAAGTCTGCAATCGAGTTGTTGGTTAGCTGGGAAGATCCCGTTAAGAGGCGATCGACTCACCTGTCCGCAACCAACAAAGAGGATCGGTTTCCCCGTGACGTAAGTCATCGAGAGTGCTGCTCCGACCTTGAACGCGCGCAGTGTCAGAAGTATACTCGAGGCACTGAGAGGACGTTAAATTTACCTTGTCGTCTACCGTATCCCACTTGGTGACCAGCATGCCATCAATGCCACGTCCTGGTCGACCTGCGGTCGAAGAGAACTCCTTCAACGACCGATCGAACTTTGTAAGCTGATCAGTTGCTTCATTTCCGACAAGAGCTTCTCCGACGAAGATGATTTTATCGGGATTGTTGACAGCCACGAGTTTGGCGAGGGCTTTCATGAGTGGCTGAAGGGGCCAGTTAAATTAGCATCCTTCACAACAATGGATCACACCACCGCACCTCGTTATCCTGCATTCGACCGGCGGTGTCAATCAGCACAACGTCAAATTCGTTATCCTTGGCTGTCGGAACGAGTGGGGTTAATTTCACATAAACTCTATGAGCGGATTAATCAGCTCACCATAAGAAATGGCCTCCTTGGCAATTCCGGCGGCATCCTTGCCATAACCCCTTTCGTAGAGCTCCACTCCCCCTTTTCCCGTGCCAGTCTGCTCCGCAAGCAAGCTTAAATTACGGACATGAACTCGGAGCTGTTCAACGGCACCGCTTCTGAACGTGTCACAAGCCGCGATAAGGACTCGGAAGTTGTTTTGCAGGAGCCAGAAGCAGACTTTGCTGAGATTCGTGGACTTGCCCACGCCATTGACGCCAACAAACGTCATGGTGTATGGCGTTCGTTTGTCCGAAATGGCTGGGTTGAACTCAGCACGTTTATTTCGGACTGCAAGAAGCAAGTCGGTGGACGTGCTGGGAGTGAGGACTCGGGTGATGGCGTCGGAGAGCGCCCCTCGAACATGAGTCTTGACGCCTACAAGACCCGGAGTTTAGTACGTCAATTATTTGCTTTGGGAAACGCGTCGCACCTCCAAAGCCACCGACTCGCTTTCCCACCAAGCTCTCGCCAACGCCTTCACAAATCTTATCGGCGATGTCCACGGCAACATTCTTCTTCATAAGGTGATCTTTCATTCCAGCCAGAATAGGAGCCAAATCCTCCTTGGAAAGCGGCTTGGAACCCGTGATGCGTGAAAAGAGTCCCGTGAAAGCGCTCAACGTGGATGCCGCAGTCGATGTCGATGGTTCAGTCAAAGCCGCCTTTCCAGCAGCCGTTCGGTTGAACACATCGTCAATGGCGCTGTCCGCAGCAGCCCCGTTGAGAGTTCCAAGGTTGAGATCAAGGTCCTTGATCTCATAGAGACCATCCTTGGTTCGGGCCCCGCGCGAATGCTCATCCACGAGAGATTTCAGGAATGCAGAGTCCACCGATTTGCCGCCGTCCGATCGTTTGTCCTCGCTAAAATCAAGCTGCGCCATGTCATCGGCGGTAGGATTGGTTTCCCCCCACTTTCTCATCGTCTTTGTGCCTTTACGTTTGGGCGTGTCGGTGCTAAGGCGTAAAAGCTCCATGTTAGGACAAGCGAGTGACCTAATCGCTCGACAAATACGCACTCAGTTCCACTCGCGGGAGTGCTGTAACCGCTCGTCACCCTCATGCCCTTCTTCTTGCCTTTGAGGCGGCCTTTCAGAGCCTGAACATTTCGGGCTATGGCTTCTGCGTCACTTGCATCCACATGAGCCTGGCTTGGAACTGTCGCCAACGAACGTCAGCATCACCAGAGGTATGCAAAAGTAATTAAAACCGACCATTGTCGGCTTCATCTGAAGGCGGAGTGGGTGTCTGAATGGCGCGAGCTACTGGCTTTGAACGGGATTTGCGCTCCTAAGTTTTGGATCCAAAGTCAGTGAGGACTCTTTGTTGCTGCAGGCCGTACACACATCGGCGGCTTTGTCTTCGAACCGTTTCAGCAGCTTGTCAAATACACTGTTCCAGCCAGCAAAGGCAGCAGCAAAGTCCCAAGCACCGCCAATAGTCAGAGCCTTGCTCGCTTCAGTCGTTTTCGCGGTGAGGGACTGAACGAATGCTAGTAAGAAGGGTGTGAAGAGTTTGATAAATAATTCTTTCATGGCTTGCAGCAGGTCCTCGACGTATGTCAGGTGAAGGATTCGTTGGTAGGCGATCTAGGAGAGGATAGTGTGGGCAAGATGGGGGCTCGTCACCGACTTGAACATGATCATGAACGTACAACGAAGATGAGTCCCATTTCGTTGGCGAAGGTCCACTTAATAGAGTATCCATCCTTCTCGTAGTTGTCTTCCGCTGTCCTTCCTTCAATCAGTGCTTCACGGACGAGGTTATTCACTGGTGAGGCTGCGGTGGTGGATAATTTCGATGCAGCTGGCGTAAACGACCTGGCCCATAGCACAAGACCGCCTGTCCAGGGTTGTGAGGTTCTAGTACCTAGGTGTCCTAGCAGAGCTAAAGCATACCTTTGTGTGAGATAGAGCAATGATCTAGCATGGTGCTGACTGAGGTGGATTGAAGTTGGGACTGGAGCACTGACGGAACACGCGCGCCCGAAATCCGAGTTCTCTCAGGGTCCAAATTGCACTTGTCATCGCTCGAAGAACATGGAAGACTCTGGATGGCGAACTAGACGACGGCGCAACGACGTCGTAAAGAAGTAAGAACCTCACCGAGGATATATGTAGATACAAAAAACCGAAATACGAACGAGACCACAAACGATCGAAAAGATAGAGAAGGGCAAAGGCATCACGCCAAAACAAAATGAGGTGCTCATACAGCCCCCGAAGGTCCTTGCGGACCATTTTGGGAATGTGAGGGCTGCGATGCAGCATTGCCAGAAGAATATACCGGATTATTGGGATCGGCGCGATACCCGTCCTTTTCGAAGACAGGGCCCGTGTACTGGCCTGGAGTAAACGCGGGAGGCGCTTCCAACACCTCGTCCTCGCCAGCGGTCAATGGTATCGTGGCCGAATCTTGCCTCGGGACCGTTCCACGACTCCCTGATAATGCCGTTTCTGGTCGAGTCGACATGTGCGTGCCTCCGGTGTGAATGTACTTTGTGAACTCCGAAGAGGGAGCAACCTTCCTATTTCTCTGCCGTCTGAGATAGAAGAAAAGGATCGCTGCGCCAATGGAGATCAAGGCGAGTCCACCAATGACGCCGCCGACAATCGGACCGATGTTGGACTTGCCGCTTGAGGAGGAGCTTGGAGCAACAGGAGTAGTATTGCCAGAACCAGAAGTCGCTGTAGGGACTGGAGGTGCGGTTTCGGTTGTCGGCGAGGAACCTAGGGCTGCATGGGATGAGCGTATGATCACTCGAATGAGAAAGCAGGCTGGCGTACCTGCAGTCCTAACCATGTCCAAGTCCCATACACCGTCAGTGAAGTCTACTTTTTTAGTCCAGTCTGGGGCAAGGGATTCGATGGTCTTGGTGGTTCTGTTGAGCAGCAAATGTGATCAATGTGGCGGACTACGACGAAAAGCCAGGTGTGTACTTACTCGGGGTCAATTGAGGTCGAGGTCAAGTTACACCAATTCTTATAGCTAGCGGTACGCATGACCTCAGTTAATTGAACCGCAGCGATGCGCCTTCAGAGCACGGACCTTGGCATCATGTGATTTGCTGGCGGCGAGTCTTGCTGACAGGCCAGACAGGCTCCGTACATGTCATATACCACCGGTAGGCAAAGCTGACGATTTTCAGGATGCATTAAAATCTGGTTTGATGCTTCGGTTGAAAGGCTGGCGAGCCCTACAGACAGACTTAGGTCAATACTCCAGGAACTCACTTTTTAATCGGCACCCCGAGCACGTACCGGCTTGTCTTCTCATATCCAGCGCAATGCGGCACGAATCTCCGGATGTGTTATTCATAAACGTCCACCATGGGTTGGCTTGGTAGCAGGTGAAGGCCTGGTCCAAGGAAAGGTGAGGGCGCCGGTTCAGAATGCAACGCCGTCAACTTCTTCGGCCAGAGACTTACAGTCCCGCTTTGGCTTGATCCATTCCCTTGCGCCCACACTTGGACAGCTGCCAGGGAAAGGCAGAGCAGCACTCGGGCTTGCAGCATTGAGGGGGGACTCAGGATTCAGAGAGAGGATGGTGGTGGTAGGAAGGCTGAAGGCTAAAGGAGAGAGAAGCAGTTGCGCCCCCAAGCGCCCGCTTCGCAGTGACCGTGCCTTGACACAGCTTTGCGGTCTGTTCGCAAAGGCTCTGCATCGACCTGTCACCAAATGCTTTGCACCAGCGAATGATATACCAGAACGCTCAAAGAACGACACTGCCACCAAGCCCACCAGCAACAAAAAAAAAAAAAGAGGGTAACGGAATCGAAGTGTATCGTAGTCTAGGCCAATTATGAAAGAACAACAAGATCCTGCAAACCTCTGTTGGCAGACTCAGATACGAATCATAAGAAAGACACGAATATTATCTAGCAGCATCCCCCCGATGACTCTTGTTGAACGTTCTGACCAGGGGTGATGACGGAAGCTTTGTTGGGACCACCGGCGGTGGATGTGGAGCCCATGCTGCGGATGGAGGCGAGTCTCAGCACTGCAATTATGGAGCCCAAGCGAGTCAAAGTTGGGAACTTACCGGTCCTTGATCTGTTTGGCCATGGTCAAGAATGCTTGCTCAACGTTGGTCGCGTTCTTGGCAGAAGTCTCCAAGAAAGGAATAGATAGCTGGTCAGCGAACTCCTGTTTGAGACGAAACACAAAATCCAGTTAGCTTGGCAGCCACAAGACACGGACTAGATTCGCGGATCCGGACCTTCGCGACAGCATGCTCAACGACCTTCTTGCTGGTCAAGTCCGATTTGTTGCCGACAAGGAGCTTGTTAACACCCTCGGACGCATAGCGATCGATCTCCTGCAGCCACTGTTTCACGTTGGTGAAAGTATCTTTGGGGTGAAGGAGGCTCTCAGCTTTAGCAAGGACTGATTTATTCCAGCCGGGGCGCCTGGAGCTTACCGTTGTCAGTCACGTCATACACGACGATGATACCGTGAGCACCGCGGTAATAGCTGGAGGTGATAGTTCGGAACCGCTCTTGTCCTATTATGACAGACGAGTCAGATTACACGTCAGTTGTCGGGAGGGGTTCGTTTTCCAACCTGCAGTATCCCACTGAAAGAAGGGCGTGCGTCAGCTCCATGAATCGCGGTCAAAGGACGATGTGCCATCGAGGGGAAGTATGAAGTCCCATACGGATGACCCATGCGAGGCACAGCGACCAGAACCTGATGGATACTCACAATCTGGAGCTTCACAGTCTTCCCTTCAAGTTCGATGGTTCTAATCTTGAAGTCGACACCAATGGTAGAGATGTAACTCTCGGTGTAGGTATCATCTGCGAACCGGAGAAGCAAGCAGGACTATGAGAGAAGAAGAGAGTACAATGTTAATATTCCGAGCGATCGCTTCTACGTAGAATTTGAACGATGGGTAAAAGGTGAAGGCGATTGCCACTTGGACTGGTTGGTATCCGGAGCCCGTTACCGACCTTGCCAACACCGGAGTCACCAATGAGGAGGAGCTTGAAAAGGTAGTCGTATTCGGCGGCGTGCATAGCTGGAGCTAAGGATTGTAGAGCGAAAACGGGAAAAGCGGTTTAAAACAGGAGGTGGTGGTGACGAGAGGCGAGTTGAGAGAGGCCCCGTCTCCTAAACGCCGTTAATGCCGTAAGGGACGCCGGGCGCCTGCGGCAAATATGTCGTCCCCTTCACCCGGGAACTGACTGAAATAAAATTGCAACAAGTGTCTGTACATTTCCTTGGGATGTGCTGGCAGGTAATAACGAGATATTTTGGCATTGTCTTGGGGCCGTGATCCTTGGCCCATGACACTAGCAGCATCGAACCTCGGCCTCCAAGGGTAGCCTGACTGGTGGATATCCATTTATAGTACAAGAAGGAATTAACTACGGAGCAGACGATGAACCAGCTGCCATCGCTGCCTGGATGTCTGCAGTGGCTGCCAGTCGCGATCGTTTTCGTTCCGCCTCTGCAGGTCATCTGGTCAATAAGGGCAAAAGCACAAGCAGATATTACACGCACCGGCTTCCTTTTCTCGCTCGATGTCTGCCACAATGCCTTCGATTTGAGCAAGGTCTAGGCTCTAGATGGGGCGGCTGAATGAGGAGGTTGCTACTGATCAAGAGTGGGGACCATACGCACCGTGACCTTGTTGAAACCTTCCATTACACTGATTTCAATGTTCTTCGCGCCGGTCTGAACGACCTCTAAGAGGCTTTTGATCGTTAACTTTATCGTCTCGTCCCTGGTCATGTCATCCTTATGATTCTTTTCCAAGAATTCTCGAACTGTCTTTGAGGATCGCCCGATCGCATTTGCCTAAAAGGTCACCGAGTTAAATCCGCAACAAAGAGCAAAATTGGGGAATATTTACCTTCCACGCGCTGTAGATACCACTTGGTTCAGTCATATACAGTCGGGGTCGGGTGTCTTGCGGGTCGAAGCCAATGATCAAGGTCGAAATACCGAATGGACGAACACCTCCAGATTGAGTATACCGCTAATAAAATGCAGCACAATAAGCGAAATGTGGACGGGTTTCAGACTTCCTAGTGGGGGCCGGTGGGCGTACCTGCTGAATACCAGCGATATGCCTGGTGATATATTCCACTGACACGGGGTCCTCAACAGTCAAACGATGACTTTGGCATTCAACGCGCGCTTTGTCAATCAATACTCTCCCATCTGCGGTTAGACCTTTTCGCAAACCAATTTCTCAGCCGCCCGTTGCCGGTACACCCCACCAACCAGAAAGGACGAACCAGCAAAAGCCAAGCAAATGTGATCATCCAACATAGCGACTTTCCGTACAGTTCGAGGGTCTTGAAGCTGAAGGACGGATTTCTTCTCTACTCCAAGAACCACAACATCTTTGCCGCGGACGCCAACCTAGGAAGTGCACATATTGGTGCTACTGCCTACATGCACCAGAAGCTCAACTCACAGCACAAGTCCCTTTTCTTACAGCCTCAAGTGCATACTCGACCTAAGTTGTCCAGTGTTAGCATCCTACGAATGACGCGTCGTAATATCTCCATACTTGGAATAGATGCCCATCAGGAGAGAAGACAGTAAGGGCTTGGGGTCAAAGGCGTCAGTTTTTCGTGTAGAAGAGAGCTGGGTACCATAAGCTGACCTCGATCATAAGACCTAGACATGGCTCTTTATTCGTCGGAGCGTTGTAGTTCTGACCAGAGTAATTGCGACCTGCACTGACGCGTCTTGGGCGATGGGGCAATCGAGGTCAAACGAACATCCACAGGGTCCAAAGTCCAGGAGATGGACACGGCACGCTTTCGGAGATGCCAAGCCCATGCAGGGAATGTGGAGCACCGTAATCGAAATGACACGACGGTCAAAAAATGCAAGAGAAGGTTGCGAGTAATAATTAAGCATGAAACCCATAATAAAGGAACGACAAAGGAATGAAATAGACTAGCGATAGAGAGAGATTGTCCACCATACAGCTGGCATGCCCAAGTCATACCGAATGACAGCAACAAACTTCCTAGTATTGATGATATTGCCCAGGTCCCCCTTGCATTGTGGGCCCAGAATTTGGCGGATACTGAGGACCACCATATCCACCTTGTTGAGGAGGCGGTCCCCATTGCTGCCCACCATATTGACCTTGACCGCCCCATTGCCCAGGCCCCGCCTGGTTCGGGTACGGTGGCTCATATCCGTCTCCAACAGGAACCTCCCATTGACAGATACCGCACATCCATACTTGTTTACTCGATATTGGGAAAAGTGGTACACAGCAGCTAAGGAAGTGACCCTTTAAGACACTGTTCAACCCTCAAGCATAGTGAATTAGGGCTTACATTTCGAGCTTTGTCTTTGATTTGGTGGCTACGACGGAAGCTATGAAAAGGTAGCAGCAATAATGAGTATCATTCGCCGCGAGGGTCACAGTTTACCTCAATGACCGCACTGTTGTGACATCTAGGGCACACCTAAATTGCACCTTTGAGTCTATGGTAAACTCATTAGCTCGAATGAAAAACCGACTTACTCGTGCCATTTGATCACCCTCTTGTTCATATGAGGTCGGGCATCCGATTTGCAGAATAACTACAGATGCAAGTTCAATCTTAAGGAAGTTTCTTGACACCATTTCAGCGGTTAGACTCACAGCAGAAATCCATGTGGCAAGGTTAGTTTGGGCGGATTCGGGATGCGCAGTCAGACGAGTGGTGGAAGGAGGAATGGAGTTTACCGCCCTCCTGGGAACGGCGACTTGCACGCCAGCAGGCATTTTCACCCAACAACAACCACCACTCACACCACCCTCAGGCGGCATGTCGTCCTTGCCAGGACCCTCCCGCACTCTCTCCCCCAAATCCGCTATCCGTCGTTCGCAAAAGCCATACTCCGGCAGACCTTCTGGTCAAGCGAAGCTGAAGAAGAAGGAACCTAGCTTCCTCGATGGTCTCAAAAACATCGTGACAGGGCCGCTCTCTTGGTTGACCGCCATCGGCAGGGATCGCGCTGATTCCGATGAAGAAAACATCCCTGGCGACGACACCTTAACTGGGAGCAAGCGACGCGGAGGATCGGGGCAGAAAGCGAGAGGCAATAGTCCTGCGAGGAAACGGCAGCGTTTGCAGTCCTCCCCGCAGCCTGTTGCTGGTGCATCCAACGCCGTACAGAGTGTCGGGGGTTACTTAGACCCGCCTATGGTACTACGGGATTCCATTCTAGCTCCAAACGTCTCGCTAGGTGCAAACCGATCGAGTGGAGAAGTAGAAAGGCCTTCGGTCCGGAATGGAACTACTGAGGTGATATCGAGTGTCAACTCAAATTTGGCCCGACCTGACCATCGCCGCCCCCAGATTGATGGCTCGTATGGACTAGGTGTTACTGCTGACGGGCGTCGGCCTCACCGCCCCTCTGTTCCTGTTGGCCCCAATCGGTCTTTGTTGCTAAATGAGGACACGGTGAGGCGCCTCCCTTTCGCCACGTTTTCAGCAGAACTGATTTCCACCTTCACTCAGGGCTCCAATGCATCTCATTCTCCTCTAGCACCATTCCCTTCTGTTCGCGGCCTGCCCACTGTGGTATCTCCTAACTCGGGCATCCGCCGGACCACCGGTCTCATCGGATCAAAAGATGGCTCTCCCGAACCCATAAGACGCCGGCAAAGTAGTGTCATACAACTCAACGTTGGGCAGCGTCGGGTGTCAGGACAGACCCAGACTAGCGATACGGATCAGTCTATGTTTTCCCCACTTGACGGGGCTTTCCCTCGCGGGAGGTCGCCAGTCGTTACCGAGGTCAACATGCGCGGCGGCATGAGTAGCCCCGAGCGAGATCGAACCCAAGGACCTCTCCGAATGGGCTCCATTCTCCGTCAAAGCCACACTCCTCATGAGACCGGGATGCGTTCAGTCAGCCCAGTTAAGCCCGGGGCCGGCGTCCATCGTATGGGACCGATGATCTTCCCGTCTGGGTCCGCGTCGTTGGTTCGGCGCTCAAGCAGCATGATGAATGTAGACCAAGTAAGTGACCCAACTCGGAGCCAACAGACACCATCTGACGTTATGCTTGCCTCTCATCAGTCTGCTACCAACGCTCTTGGGCGTCGCAGTTCCTCTCAGGTGATCTTTGATCCTTCTGTGGGTATCACAACACCTGAGGAATTAGCCCAGGCGAACCAAGCTGCAGCTCCCAAAGCTCGAGCGCCTCGGAACAACGCAGAGCGAATATTGCTGGCCTTGGAGCAAGCCACCCCACTCACTGAGGCTCGCAAGCTACGGCAAAAGCAGAAGGAAGCCATTCGCGTTCCCGCATCTGGTTCTGGTCTGGGTGGTCGGGCCGGAAGAATGCTAAATCCATACGGACGTCCTTTACCTAACAAAGCACAGGCAGAGCCAGACACTGAGCCGTCAGTTTCTGCGCGTCAACCTGGGGCGTTACGGCGCTACCTCGATGCCCAGAAGGCACAACTCGAGAAGAAAGGTCAGAAAGCCACTCCAGAGCAAGATGGGAAAATGGAAACGGTCGAAGAAGAGCAGGAGTTGTCAAAGGAAGAAAGTGCAAGGGACGACAAGATGGTCGAGGACAAGGCACCGGTGACTCCTACGAAGCATGACAAAGCTGTCGAAGCGTCCCCCGAAGAACACCGCCGCCCGGCAGCGATGCCTGGTCGCGCCACTTCATCTCTCCGAGCTGGTCGAGCTCCGGTTTTCAGGACTCACGTTCCGTCAAGTCGGCCGACCAATAAATTCTCTGCCAAGTTTGTCGATGACGACGACGACGATGGCATGCAGGAGGAGTCAGCCTCCCTCACACCGGCCGAGTTGAGCAAGTGGGTTGAACGAGGAGGCGGCGGCTTGGAAGTTCCGACCGGCTTCAGCTTTGACTTCTCGAAGACCGTAACGCCACAAGCGCAGCCGAAGCCTCAGGAATCAGCATCTGCATCGGAGGGTACCAAGAAAGCTGACGAGAAGCGAGTGGCCCTGATCAAGGCATTGCGAGGTGACAAGCCTATTGGACTCAACCCCCTGGATTCCATGGGACCCCCAAAGTTGCCCACTGTCCCTACAACCCCTTTCTTCATTAAGCCGATGCCCGCGGCGCCAGCCTCTGCTGCCCTTGCCGAGGCCCCAAAACCCGCTGTCGCCGAACCCCAACCTTCCAAGCCGCTAGTGCTGTCATTGCAACCATCGACCGTATCGAACTCTCCTGGTTTGTTCGCCTTCACTGCCACCCCTCCAGCGCCCAAGCCTGAAACGGAGATTGCACCTAAGACTGTAAACGGACCCGTTAGCGCACTGCCTTTCTCGTTTGGCAATTCTTCCTCGTCGAATCCCACTCCAACCCTCCCATTCTCGCTGAGCCCTCCTAAGCGGAGCTCTGAGAAGAACGACGCACCGAAGCCGGCTCCTCCGGTCTTCAACCTTGCGACACCCGTCAATGAGAAGCCTTTGTTCAACGGTGGCACATTCTCTTTCGGAATTCCGCCTGCCTCCACTCCCAAGCCAGCGACCCCAGCAGTTGAAGTTCCGACTACCACTTCAGCTGAGCCCAAGCGCTCGACAGCTCCATCGCCATCTCCATTCGCTGTCAGCATGAACGCAACATCCGATACAACTGAAGCTCCGAAGCTCACTCTATCTGCTAGCTCGGCAGCGCCCCCGATATTCAGCTTCGGTAGTGGTACACAATCCGCAACTTCCCAGACCACGACTTCTCTGTTCGGGAATAGTGGAATCGCGAAGGAACCTGTTTCGAGCGCTCCTGTCCCCACACCTGAGGCTAAGGCGCCATTTACCTTCGCGCCTCCTCCTGCTGCAACAGCGCCAGTAACAGCTCCTTCCGCCCCAACCATTGCGATCCCCACTCCCACGTTGGCTACGCAGGCTCCTTCGTTCTCTTTCACTGCTCCGACCCCAACCACCACCACCGCACCAGAACCCGCGACAAAGGCTAACCCTTTTGGGGGCATCGGTCTTGGCACGCCTCCAACTACTGGGTCAACTACTTCCACCCCTGGAACGCAAACACCTTCCTTCTCATTCTCCTTTGGCGCTAAGCAGGATGCTCCGAAACCCAGCTTCTCATTTGGAACCCCGCCAACGGCACCCAAACCAGAGACGAATAGTCCCTTCTCATTCGGTAGTACAACTACTACTGCAACTACCAATGGCTTTAGCAATGGTGCTGGATTCTCGTTCGGAACCGGGTTGAAGCCGGTCGAGGGGCCTCCTCCACCCCCTAAGACTCCTCCCACAACCAACGCGGATGCAATGGATGAAGGAAGTCCTCCGCAGGTAACCCCTGCTCACACATCGGCAAATGGAGCGCCAAGCGGATTCTCATTTAACAATTCAACCGTCCCACCATCCTTAGCGGCGAGCTCAGCACCATCCTTCGGATTCTCGTTTAACACCCCGGGATCCAATCCATTTGCTGCAGCACCGTCGTCAGCCGCTCCGCCAAACCCCTTTGCGCCAGCTGCCCCGAATGTAGCGTCACCTGCCAACCCCTTCGGGCAACCGACCCCATCCAGCCCGTTCCCATCTCAGCCAAACTCACCTTTCGCTAGCCCAGCTGCGCAGCATCAGGTGATTAACTCCCCTGCCCCATCGACTTCAGGCTTCACCTTTGGATCGCCACAAACTGCTCCCGGTGCTTTCACCTTTAGCGCTGGTGGTGGTGGTTCGGTTCTTTCCCCAACCGCTCCCAGTGGTACGCCCACTACACCAACATTTGTATTTGGAAAGGGCGTGACATCGCCAAATGAGCGTCCGATCAAGGGTCTCCCGAGTGCAAAACGTCCCGGCGCTCCGGGTGCCCGACGTGCCACGTCCGGTCGAAAGTAATGATTTTCCAGGAATGTGCTGCATCAACCTCTGTACGTTTTGTCAAATAATGCGTATTTTCATCCAACGATTAATTTTCCGCTTTACCCATAGCTCTTCCTTACTGTCTTGTCTCAAGCAAACTCGTCATGTTCTACAACTTTTTTTTGGGACATTTTGGGCTGCCCCTTGGTGCCAACACGGATGGTCAAGCCATTTCGTTACATCTCTACTACTCCACTTACCCCCCTTCTGCTTGCTTTCACCGGCCTTGATCTTTCAGTTCTCAGCCCCCGCCGAGAGGTATGCCTCTTATCTTATTATTACTCCGGACTGTTCCGTCCCATAACATTACCCGCCCGTTTTCTATTCTTGTTGCACATTCTGCACTTTAGTTCGCCGTTCTCCTCGATTGTTCGCGCCATCCAACATCATTCAACTTTACCTTGCAATATCCATGTATTTATAATACGTAGTTAGCTCGGATGCTCTAAAGGAGCATCAATTAGCACTAGTTTGTCTGTTTTCTCGAGACACCGAGTGACCGCAAGCAAGACTTGAGAGGGGCTACACCGCCCAGTACAATATCACATACAACAAAAATGAGGGGAGATGATCGTTCTGATATCCAAGTAAGTGCGAAGGACGTACACCACTGTCGTAGAATAAGCGAATAGGGGAGAAAAACAAAGGCCAGAGCCAGGGACGAGACATCCCCGCAGGTTTAAACGAAACCCCGGCCGCCGCGCTTTTCGTCGATTTTCCGGAAGCGCTCCTCCTCCTTCCTTTGGTAGACAAGGGAAACGGTTGCCAGGAAGAAACCAACGATAACGGCCATGAAGCCATAAATGACACTGGGAATACCCGAGCAGTTGCGTTCCTATGTCAGCAAAGGAATGTCTTAGACATGTGAAGGATACCCACGAGAAAACGTTGTTGAGGGTGTAATCCGCCTTCGGAAGAATGATGGTCGAGCAGCCAACTTGGGAAGCAGCAAAGACATCATCAGAGCAAAAGCCACCAGTGATGCCGAACTCGGTGCTGTTTCGGTAACCGCAGCACTTGAGCTAAAGAACAAACCACATGTAAATGAAGGGTACGACAAAGGGGAAGGTATTTCCAACTGACCGCGTCCTGGAGAGCTTGTCGAGTAACAGGACTTGCGGCCTCCCATTCTTGCAAGAAATTCTTCGTGGGTGTGAGTGTATACACCCAAACCATGGTTCCGATGATCAATACTCCAATTGCGTCCATAATAAGGGCCCAGTTGGTAAAGACCAAGCCCATGGTAACATGATTCTGTTGGAGGATGCCAGCGATGGAGATCAACCATGTGACGAGGAACATGATTCCCAAAACGAGACCGGCGGTGAGGTCAAGGTTGGAGATGAGGAAGTTGCGGACGACATCGGGTGCGCGCCAGACGACGCTGAAGGCAATGAGGATGGCACCGGAAGCGAGAAGTGCGACGTTGAGGAACGCCCAGACAGACTTGAGTGACTTGGATGGCATTTCTTATGGTAAAGGAATGAAGGCTTGATTGGGGCGAAAGTGTCTTCAAGACCTGGAAGTAACGCGTGATGCTCAGCGGCGGAGACTTGGGTTGCAACCCAGCCCAAAGCTCACCAGAATGGAGGATTCAATCCAAAAACACAAGCAGGGCGTCGAGCTCAAGCTTGATAGTTAACTTTCGGAACGAAGGAAATGGGTTGCGACTGGCGCTGAAGCTGCCAGATCGCAAGGGAAGAGTCAGTGGGTTTGAAACGAATGACGATAAGCTAGCAAGTGCCAGAAGGACGAAGATGAGGTTCAAAGATGAAGAAAGAGAATCGTTGGAGGATTCGGATATTCATCCCAGAGCGAAAGCCGTAAGCAATCCGGCATTGGGTTGACCGGGCCCCAGTCGACATTGCAACCTCAGCCCCGCTCCCACCAACTCCACCTTCTTCTGTCTCGGCTGAAAGCCGCCGGCACAGGGTCAAAGTGTAATAAGGTGATATCGAGCTTTACTCACCAAAAAGAATAAAAACAGAGGAAAAGAGAAAGAAAAAGGTAGGCAAGCCTGCTGCCTTGAAGAAAGAAGAAGGGGGGAAAAGACAGTGGTGGTGGAAGAAGAGAGCGAGAGGAGAGAAGTCGTGAGACGTAGCGCGTAACTAAAAGGATACCCGACCGAAAATCAGCCTGGCAACTCTTGCCGTGGAATGCAGGGGTTGGTCGTTGAGATGGGAACCTAAGGGAAAGCTCAGGGACCTCCAGGCTGCCACGAGGAAATCACCGTCAACACAAGCAAACCCCGCCAGAACGATCTCCCGTTTTCAAATCCTATTCGTCCTGTTAACCTTTGGCACCCCATAAGACTCTGAATACCAAGCAATCACGAATATGTCAGAGAAATGATGCACTAACCGGCTTAAGCGTACTCACAGTTACTGAGCTTGATCGCCCACCTAACAGCCGTCGCACCGCTCCTTTGTCTTCGCCGGTACGCCAACTCAGAGGCAATAAAAGGGTGAAAACCTGCGCGCGGCACCCCACAAATCCCATACCGTACGAGCGCTCGGGGGTTATAGTCACCGTTCTAATCCGGTCTAAGTATCACATAATTTAATGCGAGGCTATCCAGTCGAATCTCTATCGGGGAGGGTGGGACTTGCAGCGTTAGCATCGTACACCCTGCCAGGCACTCTACAATGTCCGATAGCAATCTAATAGGTATAATCGCTCTAGCTCTCTACTGTATCTCAATTAGATTCTGGTACGTATGCTGCCATCTCCGTTAAGAGGCAAGTATGTCGAACCCTCATTTCTTCATCCCTCCGTACATCGACTCTTTGCCATCTATGTCGTCTTGGCCGCGGTAGTCCCCAGCCGCCTTCTTCTCCACCACGACTTTGATCGCCGCCTTTAACCCGTCCACCGCCTCCGGACAGATCTGGTGATGAATGACTATCCTGCCTGAAAACCCAAACGTCACACCATGCTTGCTTGCTTCCTCAACAATCCACTCGTTCTTCAACCCAGCATCTTTCAAGTCAATGAAGACCATACTGGTCTCAACCGGGATGGAGACCTTCAAGCCTAAGCCTTTGATATACGCCTCGATGTCTTTAGCAATGGCATGGGTTTGCTGGAGCTTTCCTGGGAAGACTTCGTCGAGTGCAGCCCAAGCAGCCGCTGTTAGAGTCCCAGTCTGCCGCATTCCACCTCCGATGGACTTCCGGATCCATTTGGCGCGGGCGATGAACGGTGCAGATCCAACGAGGACCGAACCCATGGGAGCCCCTAGACCCTTGCTAAAGCAGACAGACACCGAATCGAATAGCTTGCCATAAGTCATCAGCAGGCTCGGGTCTTCTGTGGCAGCGTTCCAGAGACGTGCACCGTCCTACGCAACATCTAGGCATGAGTCTTGGACCCAAGATTCCTCCGAAAAAAGGTGACCGACCAAATGCAATTTCAAGCCCTGTTGCTTGGCCCATCCACTGATCCTTTGAGCCTCTTCGAGAGGCAAAATTGTACCCCCGAGAGTATTTTCTAAAGCAATCACCCTCGTCGGGGCGTAGTGGATGTCCTCTTCCAACACGGCGTTGCGCTTGACTTGACATCAGGACGGCCAGTGGCATTAGTAAGGTGTAATATGCCGAATACTCGAGAACCAAATGGCTCACTGTCTTCAAGGCTCAGATTGGGGCCAACCTTGGGAATGACAGGCTGGATCATCGCCTGGCTCAGCGAGGCTAAGCCGCCTGCCTCTGCTGTCACGATATGAGATAAGTGATGCGCTAAAACCGAATGCGGGGGTTGTGTCAAATGGCATCGAAGTGCGATCTGATTTCCGGCTGTTCCCGATGGGACAAAGAGTCCCTTCTCGTGTCCGAGTAGCTGAGCGATGTGAGCCTCAAATTTGTTCGTGGTCTCGTCTTCCTCGAAAACGGCATCTCCCAAAGTGGAAGAAACCATTGCTTCTAACATGCGGCGGGTAGGAGTCGTGACCGTATCGCCTTGAATCCCGAGTTGTAGTCAGCGAACAAGGCGCCCGTTCAAATCGGATCGGAGCCCTTCAGAATAGCTTACTCCGGAAGTCAAATGCTGCCCGCGACTGCTCCTTTTCCAGCACCCGAGAATTCTCGGACATTCTTGCAGACGTTGTGAGCTCCGAATAAAGGGCTGGTAGTAGGAAACTAACGTTGATGCATGGGTAACTGCTTCGACAGGGAAAACGGTGGCCATGCTCTCACAGATTCAAGGTAGACGACCGCTTCTTTGACGCTGCCAAGGCTAATGTTCCCCTAATGTCCAAGGTGGTTGCCCGATGCAGAGTCAAAGGTGCTCTCAGAAGTCTTCTCGGACTCGAAAACCGAAGCATAAAGCCGGGCCGGGGGGAATGTTCGCCGGTAACGTCGGTTTGCGAGTAAGCAAGCAGGAACAAACCCACGCACCACCACAGTCAAATGGCAGGAGGCCGAATGTCTAACTTCCCCTCAAATCGTGCCTCTCTATATGAACTGGAGGCTTGCTCTTGCTTCCAGAAGCTCGTTACCCTTTGCGCAATGAACGTGCTCCCACGAACCTTGGTTCTACCACCACCCGAAAACTGGGCCGGTCCCCGCCGTTCGCATATGCCGTAGTGCAAGTCGGCTCCGCGCGCTGGCAATACTGTCAGCCTCGGCTTCGAACGTATATTAACCGTCATGGGAGGGGAGATTGACCCATTATTGGCTTTTGAAAACGACCATGGACGCTCGTAATATCTGCCAGTGACCAGGCCACACGACACGGGTCCTGCTTCGCAAACAATCTTCTGCGACATGCGGCACCCATATTCGATGGGACTCTCGCAGCATCGCGGATTGGAGGCTCCTTGCAACACCCAGCTCCGTTTGGCTGTGACTGACACGTCAGCCCATTCTCGGAAACGCGACAGAGTGTGAGACTTTTGGTGGCAGTGGAGGAGTTGGGCGGCTGCGATGGCAAGATCTTCGGGCCATTCCCGCTTTATTCGATTATAACCCTATAACTATCCCTCGGCAGATCTACGAGACCTTCGTATTCCTGTATTCTCAGCCCCTGACGTGCTAATTGGTCCTTCCAGGAACATGGCTTCCCGTATCGGGGTGCGAGGGACCTCCACTCTTACTTCTTTCCGAGCCAAAAGTCCGAAGCACCTTAGAACATGCTCCATCAAGCACGATACACCCGATACCTCAAGTCTTCTTTGTTCGGAGTGTTTGGACGACATGAGTCGGGACCGCTCGCAGGAAGACTCGCACCCCATTCATCGGTCTATTTCGCGAGAGGGCAACTTCTTGGCTCCCCGAATGCCAATTTCACCGCAATGGATTCCGGAAAGGTACGAAGAAGCACTCAACGGATTGCCTCTAATGGATTCAACAGAAGCACCACCCCGCTCTATGACAAGAATGAACTGACAGTAGCTTGTTGTTTCTCCTGCATAAATTCGAGGTACCTGGCACCTGTTGATCAACATCCCCCCCGTTCCCTTTTCTCCACCTTTCAGTTCTCGCTCCCCACCTCTCCCTCTTACTCCACCTTCTTTGGTGCCAAAAGGAACACTTCCTGTTCCCTCGTCCGCTACTTAGATCTGTATCATAGAAATCACTTCAGACCTCGCCAACATGAGCACGACAACTTCTCCAGTCAAAACCCCCACATCTGTCCAAAAAGCGATTGATCTCGCCTTCCCTTATATCAAGCTTGCCCGTATCAATGGTTTGCTCGGGTGCGTTTCCGCTTGCAGCGATTCTGCGCTCTCCTTGGTAAACCGATGGGCTAATCTAACATCACTCTGCAGTGTCTGGCTGACATTCTGGCCTTGCGTCTGTCCGTAACCCATCGCGCAGCTGACTTGCCGAACCGATCCCGCTGACATCGTGCCTGATCCATAGGGGGCGCCCTGCTTGCAGCATATGTTTACCGAGTACCACCTTCCACGTTGATCAACATCTTGCCTTTCCTTTTTGTGGGATGCGCATCTCTCCATTCGGCCGCTTGCACGATCAACGATATCTTTGACAGGTGAGTTGTTCGGCGTGTCGACCAGATGTCCGGATGTTTACTGATAAGTTTCCATCCAGAGATATGGATCGTCTTGTCGGTAAGTTGGCGTCTCATAGGACGTGCTACTCCCCGAAGGCACCAAGTGAACAGCGGGGTAACCATCATGTTCCTTCCCAGCTCGTACCAAAAACAGGCCAATTCCATCTGGGGCCGTGTCCGTCCGTAACGCTTGGATCTTCATGGCAATCCAAGTCCTCGGGCTCTTCTACCTCCTGACGTGGGCAAATCGAGCTTGGTGTGTCTGATCATTACAGGTCCAGGCTGTCACTCGAGCTGACAGATGTTTTCACAGCGCCTTGGTCGCTCTTGCCAACCTTCCACTCCAATTCGCGTATCCACTTTTCAAGCGTTTCACTTATTGGCCATCCGCTTTCTTGGGTAGGCACAAAACAACCTATTTAGTGGATCGTGTTCTCATCCCATGTTCTCAGGCTTGACGTTCGGATGGGGTTCTCTTGTCGGCTGGTCTGCCGTCACTGGGTCGCTTTCTTGGAAGGTTAACGCGCCTCTTTATGCTGCCGGTGTTTGGTGAGTAGCAAGCAGTATGGGTCGCTGTCAATTGGAGTCTAACCTGTATTGCAGCTGGGCCTTCGGATACGACATTATCTACGCCTTCCAGGTCCGTCCTCGTTTGCGTGCTACTTTCGTTTGGGTTGCATCTGACAGCCTTCTTTGTACTATAGGATAAACGTGATGACCCTCAGGCTGGTGTTAAATCCACCGCTTTGATCCTGCAGAACAATCGCCCAAAGTTATTCCTCTCGATCCTCGCTGTCGGTTTCATCACGTTCTTCTACATCACTGGCCAAGTTGTAGCGGCGAATGCTGCATACTTCAACCTCACGCTTATCGCAACTGCTATGCACGTGGCATGGCAGATTTCTACCGTTGACTTGGAAAACCCCGACGAATGCTTCCAGAAGTTCTACTCGAATGTAAGTTTGGCCCTTTTGTTTGAGTGCTTCTTCCATCTGATCCCACCATTCGTCTAGTCCTGGATCGGCTTCGTAATGTTACCCGGCTTGCTCCTTAACTATACCACGCGTGTCGCTTAAATCCCAGGGGGATTACTTATTTATTGGGACGGCTAGACGGCCCGCCTTAGTTTACGAATTTGGGTACCATTAGGTCCTGGTTGATCGTGTAATTAACTATATTCAAGGGTTGCACCATATCGGACCAATCACACTGGGATTTTAAGGGCAGACTACACGCTTAGATCAGATCATCTACATACAGTGGTATTGCATGAGACATGGGGTTGTCTGGTATTAGGAACAGGGGACAGAAACACATGAGAGGCCTCGGCGATCAAGTCGAAGAGCTTATAGAGGAATCATAGACAAGGGCGCTACACCGGGTAACGGGCGGAATTACAAGAGGTCTGCGATGAAAAGAGACAGGTGATGGATATGCAAGCGCGTTAGGTCATCAAGCTTGAGAGACTTTGCTGGATCTGGGCAATCATGTTGGACGACTCCTGCAGACCTGGGCCAGGAAGAACGTTCAAACGTTGGCCAGTCGTATTCAGGGTGCTGACGGCCGTTTGTAGGACCCGTCCAATATACGGCGCAATGACGTTATCCTACAAGCCCGCGGCATGTTAAGCATGAATTTAATTAACAGGTCTGCTGCTCTGATACTCACGTTAGGGTTGAGAGCGTAAGCGGAGCGTTGAAGCCACCATAATGAAGCCTTGAACAGTTCATCAGCCGGTGACACCTCGGTCAGGGACAAAGCGAGCTAATTCGGTTGTCAGTATGCAAAGCTTCCACGAAATGAAAGGATAATGCGTACTCGATGGATTAGAGCGAGAATGACGGTTTGCGACAGGGGTGAGGGCTGGCCTCCTGTAGGCATGACCACGTCTGGGGGGCAGCGCTGAAGGAGCTCCCTTAGCTTCTGTTGGTCGTGCAAACCGAGGGTAGTCAAGAACGTATCATCCCAATCTTCCGTTCGCGCTGGTTGGGGTTGAGGAAGGGGAGGGGCAGCTTGCTGGATATTATTCGGATGATGAGATGGAGGCGGACCGAGAGGTTGTTGTACATTCATCTGGGAATTAATCCAACCAGCAGAGGGAGGTTGAGAATACGGTGACATGAAAGAGGAGCTCGTGTTCTGAGGCGGAGGCGGCGCAACCTGCTGTCGAGCCTGGTAGTCACCAATTGGGGTGGCCTCCGGCGCCTTGGTACGTGAGGGGGTCCCAGCTCGAGCGTTGCTTGTTGCTACCTGTGTACTCAGTGTTCGGACTTGCTCGGAAAGGCTTCGGATAGATTGTTCCATATCTCGGATAAGATTCTGCCATGTGCGAACGATTAGCCTTTCAAGTTTCCACGAAATTAAACGGTGCACATACTTCAGTGCCCTTAAGTGCATCGCTTTGCCAGGTCACAATTTCCTTCTTGAGACTGAGAATCTCAGCATGGATCTCCCGAGAAATCTCCTGATGCATTGCATCTGTGGCTTGCGTGTAAGCAGGAATGAGGGTCATGTTAATTGTCTCCTTGACATGTCGTTCGACGGTTGGCGTGATGGCAGCCGAGAAAGTACGGGCAACATGGTTAGATACGTCGGGTCGCAACAGCAACTTTTCGATCTCGATAGGCAAGGTCTGGGGTTGAGGCATTAGCAAACCCGCTTGTACTCGACTTCCTGAGATCGTACCTGTTTCATGGAATCTGCCAGACCCTTGGCAATTTGCGTGTTGAGGGCAGCCTTGACTTCGCTTCGTGTAACAGTCTCAAGGGCAGGGAGGACAGAGTTCTGAATAACATTCTTCACAGCCGACTCCACTACTCTGGTCGTGTTCTTCGTCAGCTCGGTGGAGATGAGCTTGAGAATCTTTTCTTGTCGCTCGAAGTCAGCTGTCTGATCAGCTAAGCGAATATCCTCCAGGCGCGAATCTGTAAATATGCGCAAGGGTCAACGCCAAGTTCACATAATGGGCTCATATTGCACCCACGTTGCTTATCGAGTTCCTTGACAATGAGGCGACTAATCTTGTTGTGCAAGTTCTCCTCAACCTTCCTAATCTCCTTCGTAACACCGGAAGCCAGCGCTTCGGTATCGCTTCGAGAGGATGTGGGTTCGATGGCGCCACTCGGACTGGCCTTCCAGGTCTGCTTGACATCCTTTGACTTGCCCTTTCCGCCGATCTGTGGTTGCGCGAGAGGTGACTGCTGAGATATCGTGGGGTCGAAACCCGGGACTGCGACACCATGATCCAACGGTGGAGTACGAGAGCGCTGCGTAGCTCCGTAGCTAGGCATATTCACAGGAGCCTGTTGCTGAGATGAGGTGCTATACGAGCCCGAAGGCACCTGTTGGAACTCGGGCCTGACTGGCGCTTGCTGCGGAGGAGGCTGCTGTTGGGGAACTGGCTGCTGCTGGACGGGAGGAGCTTGTTGCGCCAATGGCTGAGGAGCCGAGGATAGGTTCTGGCCAGAAGTGCGACGTTCGGCCCGGTCGGTTGGCAGGGGACCGAAGGAGATGCTCGGCAGCTTGGCGGCGGTATTGGCGGCGGCAATGTCGTACGCCTCTTGAGCGATGTTGATCTGGTCAACTCCACCCGCGTGCACGCAGAAAGCACTGACGACCAGGCTGGGGTCTCTCGTCCATGTAGCATTCTCATCCGCTGCCTCAGCGGCGACGAGAGTCAGGTTGATCGTGGGCATCGAGCAAGGGAACTCCACGACCTGATCGAAGGTAGGCCGGACCGTTGGCGTGGTTGGTTCCGCCGTGTTCATCACGGGGCCGTTGATGATAGAGGAAGGTTGAGCGGAAGGGATTGGCGTCGAGTCCGTCCCAATCTTGACAGCGAACAGAGAGTTCCGAGCGCTGCTAGCAACCCAGAGGATACGGCTCGCAGGATCGTAGCAGAGATGACCGAACATGAGCTCGGGGTTCTCCACAGCAGCTTTACTTGCGTTGCCGCCATTGTTGCTCCCTAACGAGAACTTGATTGTGGATAGAACCGTGGTGCTCATGACTGGCAGGAGCTGAATGATGTTGCCTTGGTTGCGGCCGACCACAAGTCCTCCTTCAAGGAAGTCAATTGAAGAGGGCACACCTTCTCCATGGATGCGACCGGACCAGAATGGCAGCTTGTCCTGAATAGACCAAAGAGTGATGGTGGAATCGACAGAGATGGACGCCAACGCGATTTGAGGTACATCGAAAGTAATGCTGACGAGAGGCTATAGAGATAGCAGAACGTTGAGCGGACCTTGGCCTATCTCGTGAATGAAAACGAGACTTACCGATGGGATAGAGAACACAGTAGCTACTTTGCCGAGTTCGTCCTGGCTCACACCTTCTGATCCGAACGCCTGATAGGCCTCCTCAATATTCAAGAGGAAGATATCCTGCTCGGAAGCGACTGCTAGCAAGTTGGATTGCTTGGGATGCCACTTCACGACCTTGAATCCGGGAGCGTCAAGCGGAGGTGGTACGTGAAGAATGATGCGCGACACAGACGCAGCATCATCTTCGATATCCTCTGGGATGTCCCAGACGACAAGACCACCGTCGGTCGAGACGCAGGCCAACTTTGTGCCCGAGATTACCATGTCCTGAACTTGGGCGTGAGCGGGGAAGGTGGCTGGGAGCTTGAGTAAAGCACGTTCGCCGGTTTGTCGTCCAATCAAGCGAATCCTTCCCCGGGACATCGAATACGCAATGAAGTTGGCAACTCCGATGGTGGTGCCGCGAGTGTACGTGGGCTCGAGTTTCAAGAGGGCGATAGGTGTGATCGATACAATATCGGGAGCGGCGAGAGTGGATGCGAGGGGCGAAGTAACGTCGACGGAGATGAGGGCATGTTGGTTAGGAGAATATCTGAGAGTTTAAGTGCCGAGAACGTTAGTATGACGACCCAATACGTTAGGCGAACGAGACGCACTGAGGACCACGCCCATTCTGTCGTCCACCGGGTGAGCCGTAAGATTGAACAGCCGGCTGCTGAACAGACTTAGGACCTCTCTTGCCGCTGCTTCCGCTTCCGGCAGGGCTGCTAGCACCATCTCTCGAAGAAGGCTGGTTCGAGGGATTCGGCTGGCGGGTGCTTGCGGGACTTCCACGGCTGCGTTGTCCTTGAAGCTGCTGCTGTTGAGCAAGTTCTTGCACTTGGCGTTGACCCGGTGGGGTGGGAGCCCTTTGAGTTGAATTGTTTGGCCCTGGGTGCGACGGCCTCATCGGGGGAGAAGCGAGTGGTTGCTGCACCTGTTGTGCAAGTCGCTGGGAAGTGGGCGAAGATTGCTGCTGCTGCTGTTGCTGTTGGGTAGGAAGTGGAGGTAGCGGGCCATGCTGAGGGCCTGGTGCTTGCCCTGGTGGAGTTGGAAGGCTTCGTGGCTCCTGTGGGGGTTCCGGCATAGGCATAGGAGGTGGTGGTACGGCATTATCTACATTGAGGGATTCGGTGTAGATGTCACCGACCGATGGGTTGCCTTGCTGATATCCAGCGTATTGACCTGGATCAGGAGATGGAGTGTGGCGGCGTTGAAGCTGAGACTGCTTGGGAGAGACTTGTGGGCTGGCATTTGTACTACCTGCGACTTGCTGCGGGCTTGGGTTATACGCAGGAACTATACGAATACCGATTTAGGACTCGGATGTCCAGATTTAGACTGTGAAAACATACCTGGCTTCTTCTTGGCGAGAGTGGGACCACCCTGGACTGTGGTGGGGGGAGAGTTCAACGGTTGGTTGAGCGGCTGGTACAACTGGGACTGAGACTGATTGGACTGGAGGGCTTCATAAGGAGATATGAAGTCGAAGATGGCCTTGCGCTGTGCATCGGCAGCGGCTTCTCGGTCGGAATGGTTTCCGGACATAGCGGACGCTAGATGCTGCCCATGGGTATTAGGCGGAGGTACGGAGTGGGACGCGGGCATCCCGGTGGTAGTGGTTGACGGGGTAGAATTCGTTGACTGGGTGTATTGGCTTTGTTGTGCTAGAGAATATTGAGGTGCTTGAGGTCCCGACGGAGGATTTCTGTCGTTGCGTTGGGCAGGAAATGCCATGTGCGGCGAATGACGGCACGTGCAGGAGATCGGATGAGAAAATTAGTGAATGGACTGATGGAATAAATTGCAGGACACACCCTGAGACCAGCTGCTCTAAGAGCTGCTTTCCTGGTTGAGAAGTATTGGCGGGTTGGGTATTGGGTCCAACGGAAGGGGCTGGTGGTGCTTCGCGAGGAGGTGCGGGACGTCCACTGCTAACGGTGCCCAAGAGATTGAGGATCGCTTGCTGCTTGTCAGTATTGGCGGAAGTATTTGCAGTCGAGGCGCTTGCAATCGAGTCGGGTGATGCGACTGCTAGCGGAATATTGGAGGGAGGTTGTGCTGCAGACGTCGGGGATTGGAGACCTCTGAACAAGGCTGCGAGAGCGGAGGGAGACGTCAGCGCTTGAATCGGGCAGCAAGATAAAGCAGTAGCGAGGGCAATGAGGATAACATGAGGATTGATGGGAGAGTAAAGAAATAAGATTCAGCGTAACTTACATTCGATGTCCTTCGAGCCTTGACCTTCTGCCGATGCGGGTTGCGGAGGTTCAGGAGTGGCGATAGGTTGTGAGGATTTTTCAGCGGCCGGCTGGCCGGAATCTGTAGGCTGTTGTGGCGGCCTTTGGAACAGGCTGAGCAGATCTGAGTGCTGCATCGGTGCGGTGTGGGAGGGGAAAGGGGGAATGGAAAGTGGTTAGACAAGGAAGATTGTCGAGAGGCCGGTACGCCTCGCGGAGAACACGAGGCAGGAAATCTGATGACGCCTCAACAATCCCCGCCTGAACCTACAACAGCAACTCGCTCAGTCCGCAAATTTCAGACTGATCCTCTCGATGCGGGGCAATTCGACCGTTGTTCTCAGGGCGAAACTCTGGCGAAACCGAGGATCCTGTCACGAAAGCATGCTGTTGAGCCAGGCGAGCACGACGCTGTTCATCAAACCGCTAGAAATCGGGCAAGCTTAATGGTGCATATGGCCCAATGCTAAATCTCCATGCGAAGCTTATAATGGCGGTTTGCGGAAACGCCGAACATTGGCTCTTTGCTGGGCTGCCCTCGTTCACAATCACCGCGCCTACCCCTCAATTTGCAGAAGTCAGCTGCTGACCACCTGTGGAGCTTATAATCTTGGAGGTCTTCACCGTCTGTTTGGAAGACCTGTCGTACCCATCCCTCGATTGCAATCCAACGGACCAGTCTTTTTCCCTTTCTTCTCCGCATGTCGTTGGCGGCTTGAACTGGCATTCCATACTAATCTTCCGTCCTCGTTTTCTCACCCTTATCCACATTGATGATACACATTGGCTACGGCTTTTATCTGAACTCTTAGATGTGACATGGATGGGCTCAGCAAGTGCTTGGGTTCGGCCCCTTATACTTACACCTCCCGACATGATACCGTTAATATACGACCAATCAGGCGCTCTGGAATTGCTTTCCAGTTAATCAAGATGGGTATCTCAACTAGGCTAAGAAAGAGTATTTTTGGAGGAAACACGTCCCAAGGAATTCGGTTTTATTCCTTAGCAGATCGAGTTCACTCGTCCCTAGGGAGAGTTGGTCGGTTCTATCCCAGGAGCAGCAACCGCGGAGATGGGGTGATTATAAGCACATGCAGGAGGCACTTACCTCACTGAGATGGAACGATCGAGCGCCAACAAATGGGAAGTACGAAGCGGGGACAAATTTAAGTACGGCATTGTTGTGGAGTGCGGGGACTGCGAAGGGCCCCAAGGGAGGACGAATGGGCGGTTTGTACGTATCGAGAGGCAAGATTCAAAAAGCCAACGGTGGGCCTTTATTCGGTTGACAGACCCTCTCAGCTGACAAGGCAACAGTGAAAGAGTGTACGCTCAATCTCAGACATCCATTTAGCACTATTACATTATGCACCTTCCCGTCTCCTGGGAGCAGCTCGTAATATGGTATCCACGCTATACGTCCGAGTTAATAATTAGCTGGAAATCGCAACGCCATCTATACTGTCACTTGCCGTAAAATCATTTCGGCGGCTTCACTTGCGCTGATCACTACCTGCCGCTTGAGCTTGTAGCTTTCTGTCACACCCAACTCCCTCATTGATCCAATTTTACCTTCAAACATATCTAGAGCGCGGATTTTTAAGTTTTTTGCTAGTTGTGCCTCTGCATCAATGCGACGTACCGAGACCAGCATCAGACTGCCCATCATAATGGGCCGCCCGGAGCTTAGTAACGAGGTCGGACGAGTCGTACCCCGCATTGTCAGCGAGAATGGTTGGAATCTTACACCAAACATCAGTCTCCTTCGCTAAAAGAAGCGAGCAGTTCGACCAACCTGACGCAGCGCACGCGAAAAAGCTTCAACGGCAATTGCTTTCTTGCCCTCCACCTTCCGTGCGGTCTCGTCAACGGCGCAAGCCATTAGCATCTCCGAACATCCACCGCCCAACACTGTTCGAGTCTCTTTCACGGTCTGTGAGAGGACAGAAAGGGCGTCGTGCAAGGACCGTTCCGCTTCGTCAACCATCTGCGTCGTGGATCCACGAATGACCACAGTGCAAGCTTCACCAGCCGCGACACCAGAGAATTTGATCAGCTGCAATGTACGAGCTTTGGCGTTAGCACGAGGGAACGCAAAGAAGAGTAAAGAAAATAACATACCCTATCCTCACCAATCATGATTTCCTCGATTAGGTCGCACTTGCCCAGCTTAACCAGGTCTGGCCGATCAAATGTGCTGGCAATCTCTCCACCAGTGACCAATGACAACCGCTCAACGCCCTCGAAATCAGCATGCTCAATCGACATGATGCCGTGTTCGGCGAGGAGAGATTCTGGGTAGTTATAGATAAGTTGCCGGTTGACGAAGCAGTTGATTCCGTGGGAGGCAATTGCAGCAACTTTCGCTTTCATCTTTTCCTATAGCCGGATAATATTGTGTCAGATACGTAAAAATATTCAAAAGGCGTGGAGCAAAGTGGCTCAACTCGTTCGGCTCTCTCCAATTCGGCTAGTTTGCCTGTACCGTCGACCTTGACCCGAGCACCAAAGATTTTGATCTTATCCGTATCCATAGCTTTATGGAATAATAAGTGTCAGGGAGAATGTCGCGCCGAAGCAGCCAAAGGCGTACAAGTGTTTGCAATAAGGATCTTGGCCTTCTCCAACCGTTTCGGGCAATTCACAGCAATCGTCTTGTCTAGAATGAAACCTAAGCGTCCACCAGGATAGATTTTCAGCGATATGAATTCAGAAAAAAGCCTCGAGTACTTACCTTCGTCCAAATACGAGTCTGTTAGCTTTCCGCCAACCTTTTTGATGATCTGGATGTGTTCGAGGTCCGTCGAGCCCTGGAAAGAAGGGAGCTCAGCGAAATACAGCGAAGATAAATCCTATCGTGTCATACCTTCAGCCGTAATACAGCATCAACGGCAAGGTTCGCGAAATAATCTTTGTCCTGCGCTAGGACCTTTGAGGATAACGTGGTGCGAGCGATGTTCATAAGGTCTTTGCGGAATTTCTCCGAGTCAGAGCTATCCGACGCAGCAGACGAGTGGTTAGCAAAGCGAAGCTGGGTGTCGAGTGTAAATACACACCCATTGTCGATGGCAGCTTTCTCCAGAGCCTGCAGAGCGGTGGTAGAAGCTATTCGGTAGCCCTCCACAATTGTCTGCGGGTGGATCCTCGCCATTACGAGCTGCTCTGCTTCCCGCAGCAGCTCCGAAGCAAGCACGCACACCGACGTCGTCCCATCTCCAACTTCATCATCCTGCACCTTTGAAATGTTGACAAGGATTTTGGCTGCGGCGTTGTCGAGTTGGATGGACTTGAGGATCGTCGCGCCGTCGTTTGTCACGTTCACCTCTCCGGTACTAGCCGATTGAAGAATTTTGTTCATGCCCTTGGGTCCTAGTGTTGACTTAACTAGGTCACCCAGAGCGAGGGCTCCAACGAACGAGCTCAACCGCGCGGACTCATTGCGTTCCTCGGTAGCCTGGATGAATAACCGCCTCGGTCAACGTTTGTCTAATATCTCCGTTGCTCAGGAGACTGACTTCGGCGCCAAAGATATTAGAAGACATTCACTCTTTTACGCTCCGTTGGGGAAAGAGACGCGGTTGGTTTTGCCGTTAGTCAGGATTAGGATAAAGTCGAGGCACGAGGGTAAGAAAACACGGCTGATGTAACTCCGCAAAAGTTCGGCGGTCTGCCCTTGCTCTTTCCACCACCCACCGCTAGGTCCGGCCTGGCCAATAATTCATGGCGACTAACTTCTGGGAGTCCTCTCACTGGTGAGTTTCCGGCCACTTTCTTTGGTTATGTGTTTTCCGTACTAATCGTATCTCATATAGCAACTCCTGGATACTCGACGAGGCGACGCTTCGGCAGGCCCGAGCCATTGATTCTCAGTATGCGGACGGTCGCGAGCTTGCGCTGATAGGCATTTTCTTCGCTAACGGTAAGAAACAGTGCAACGAACTCGATCACCCACTCACCATCCCTTTCAGTGATCGCTAAGCTTGGGAAGAGGCTCAATCTCCGGCAGCAAGTTATTGCCACTGCCACGGTGTACTTTAGGAGATTTTATATTAAAAGCTCTTATTGCGAAACCGATCCGTTCTTTGTCTCAGCCGCATGCTGCTATTTAGCGGCGAAGGCTGAGGAAGCTCCGGTCTACCTGAAAGCCGTCGTTCAAGAGTCACGGGTGCTGCTGAGCGGTATGTCCAAGCCCGAGTAGATCCGTCTCATGTTATCCCGAGCTTATACGAAAAGCCTCAGGATATGGTATAAAGACCTTCCCGACCGACAACACGAAACTAGCCGAGATGGAATGGTATCTCTTGGAGGACCTTGATTTCCATCTCATTGTTTTCCACCCGTATCGGAGTTTAGCGACTCTATGTGGCAAGCTTGGGATAGTTGATCTCGCTGAGGCAGGTGAAGTCGGAGCTGAGCCCGATGAAGAAAGGTATTGGGGGACTGGGGAGGGCGCAATGAATTTTGACGACGGCTGCGTGCAGATGGCCTGGTACGTGGTCCCAGCTATCCGAAGCCACTCGCACTGACTGATTTAAAGGTTCGTGATCAACGACTCGTATCGTGGCGAACTTTGCTTGCTATACCCGCCGTACCTCATTGCAATCGCTGCTCTTTACCTCTCTGTCCTTCTCCATGGCAATACCCGGCAACGGTTGAGCGAGTCTTTCGAGGATCCCATCACTATACGCAGAACGCGATCCGCTGGTCCGGTTGTATCTACTCGAGACCGGCTCTTGGACTTTCTGGCAGGCCTCAATGTCTCGCTTGAAACCATCTCTCGCATCTGCCAACAAATGCTCTCGATGTACGCACTCTGGGATATCCTCACAGATGGGACGGAGGGTGACGACAAGAGGAGACATGAGCGAAAACTACCGGGAATTGGGACGGGACTCATTCCACTGGGCGATCGACGAGTTGTGTACACAGAAAAGGCGATCGTGGAGAAGCTGTTTCAGATGCGGGAAAAGCGGGAGTCAGACTTGGCGCACCCAGCTGATGCACGACCTCCAGACAACAAGCTGATGGAGAAGGTATGACCATATTGTGCTGGTCGGGTGTTGTGTTAGACAAGGGGGAGGGGGTTGTTGTCCGCTTGTGTTGTGTTGTTTACATAATTTGATCATTCGTTCCCACAATTGCTCGAACTGCTTCGCTCTTGCTCACTCTCTCCCCCTCTCTTTCCCCTTCCATCCCTCCTTCTACCGCCCTACGACGTTTCCAGACTGCCTTGAGCGGTATCAAGGCTTTTTCCGACGCTGGCATTATATCGGCCGATTTGTGGTGCAGCTGGAAGCCACCACGTGCAGGCAGCGTGCCTCTAACCACAGTCTAGATTGAAACCGTATGTAAAGTCCTGCCTCGTCTGACCTCGTCTTCCCATCGCCTCGTTTTCTCCCTGCTCATTCTCTTCACCACACCACCTCAGGCCGTTCAGCCCGGTCCGGTGCTGGCGCCTCAGCCATTATATCTTCGAACAGCATGTCAAAAGGCAAGGAGAAGTCCAGGTCTAAGACAAGGTCCCCTGACCGGAGATATCGCAGCCGGGAATGGACGTGAGTTGTGATCTTCAGGGTGTGACAAAATTACAAATTCCTGACCCACCTCGGTCCCTCAGCGATACTACAATACAAGCAATTCTCGATGCCGCACCAAGCGATGAGGCTCGAAAGGTCCTTCTTGGAAATCCAAACATGATGAAGGCTCTGCTCCGTCGAGCATCCCGACATACGAGCGCCGACGGTGCGGCGGATACATCCATATTCAAGCGCATCTTCGCAGACGAAGTCTTCAACTCGCCGCCGGATGTGACTAGCTTGCGCCAGCGAGAGGACCGATTACGGGCCGAGATGCAGCGGGCCCAAGAAGCGGAACTGCGTCTCCTCGAAGCTCAGGCCAAGGTCAATCAACTTATCCTGGAGAAACAGAAGGCAAATATGGCTGCCGAACAGGCCAAGGAGGAAGCCAAGGGCATCCATCTGCGGTTAGAGTTGGTTCGACAAGACATCGAACAGCGCAATGATGCGATGAAGAAGCTTGAGGAGGACTACGACAAGCTGGATCAAGAAGCCGCTCGTATTCGCTCCGAAAACTACAAGCTCAAGTTGAAGGAGGCGCATGCGGCAGGTCGCGCCGAAGGACGAAACGAAGGGCGCACTATGGGCCGACGGGAGGGCGAGAACCGAGGCTATGAAGAAGGATACGGTGCTGGATTCGCTCTTGGATCTCGTGATATGGCCGACAAGTTGATGAAATACTTGGACGAAGACGACGTGCGTTTAGCACAAGATGGGGCATCGCGACCACCACCCGGTCATGCTCAGGAAGCTTCGGGTTCCACGCAAGCTCCTCCTGTTTCTTCCGATTTCCGAGAGCTGAGGGATCCAGGCAAGCACTCGTCGGAAAGAGGACGTGATCGGGATCGCGAGAGGGAACGACGACATGAACGCTCTCACCGGCAGCCTCAACCAGTACCAGCTGTGCAGATCCAATCTCCCTCCTCTCAGTCGTCGGTACAGTCAACCCCACCTAAAATGCCCGAGCCAGTAATACCCCAACAGCGATCCCCTTCCCCTGCAAGATCTGTTACTCCGACTCCTGCTCAGCAGGTCATTCGCGATTACCACGAGAGTCCGGAGCGGTTCGAACCCCCAATTCCCATTCGCAACGTTTCACCTCGGCCGCATCCCGTGCGCAACCCGCTCCCAGACACCTTTATCCCCGTTGTGAGCGAGAATGACCCTGATGGCCTCATGTTTGACATGCCTGCCGCACACGAGTTTACACGAACACCCAGTGCCACTGCTCAACCACTCCCTTCCCAGCACTCCCCTCGCCATTCTCCTCAGATGTATTCTCATGAAGCGCTCGCACCTCAACATTCTGGTTCGAACATTCCAGCCTTCATTCCATCTCAGAACACGGGTTCCGGGTCACATGTACGTACTCAACCCTTCATCCCACCAACGAGGGAACTTCCACAACCTACGCAAACGAAGCCGTCGTCCGTTCGTTCGCGAGATAATCGCCATGGAAGAAGCGACTCTCCGGACCGTTCGTCGACCCCTCTGAGCGAAATGTCGATCCTTCAGAGGCAGGCTGAGGACGACGCTGGTATCTATATGCCTTACACCTATCAGCTCAAAAGGAATCACTCAGTCCTATCAGTTATCCAGGAGCAAAGTGATACCGACGGTACCAGTCCTATTGCACAAAGGATGAGCAGCCAGAGTCCAGGGTTACGGCGACCTCAGTATGAAGCGGCCCCAATGCAAATGCCAACCCCGACTCTTTCTTACATCCCCGCCCCGTTGGATGGTAGTATGGGTGTTAATCATGTGAGTTGCATTTTATTTTGGTGTTGAGCCTGTCTCGCCCGCTGACCGGAATTCATAGCCACCGCCACAGGACGAGTCAGCTCGTTATCCTCCTCCTATGGTTCCTAACCCTGGTCAACCGAGAGTAAGGCAGTTCGACGAGGCCCGCCAACGTCAAGCAGCAAACCCATCGCCCGTTATGCCTACATATGCGGTCGCCCCACTCCCCGAAGGCCCCACCACATCATTCGTCCCAATTATGCAAGCCGAAGTGCCGATGCCAACTCCTTTCGTACCACCACAAAACAGGACTCCAGAGCCAACACCTCCACCTCCAGCCACCGTCAGTCGAAGCAGCACTAAGAAGGGAAAGAAAGAAAAGAAGCGTAGCCAGGAACCCGCTCCTGTTCCTGACGTCCAAATCATTCCACCGGTGCGTCTCACTTGTGACCTCTTTTACAGTTAGGCTAAGCGTGACCTTCTGATCATTGGTTCTTCAAGTCAGACCAATCTGAGTCGTCCTATAACCGCCTTTCTCAAATCGACGTTCAGCCGGAAGAACAGCCGCCTCAGTTAAGTTCTCAGAGAACTCCCCAGAGAACTCCTCAGAGGAGTCCCCTAAGGATGCCTGTTCCTGTGAACCAGGTCAATTCGGATTCGGAAGATTCGACTGCAGGGAGAAGGGCGCCCCCGATTGCTCCCCAACCACCCCCTCCACCCGCATTTGTACCTAAAACCGCTGCCACCCCTCCTCCAGCTCCCGTACCATTCATCCCCCCTCCCCCCGTTATTAACAAACCTCCAACGCCACCGCCTGTAATACCCGTGGCGACTGGAACGAGTCGGAAAGGTTCGAAGGGGAAAAAAGGCAGAAGTAGGCAGCAAGCTGTTGTACCTTCTTCACCTGTGAGAGTGTCTACCCCAATCACAATGCCTGTCCCCGAGGTTGTGCAACCGATGACCACATTTACTGGTGAGGTCGTCATGGAGCTCCCTCCCGATGCAACGATCGCTTCGATCGCACCGGGAACCGTGCTAAGCCCTGTGATGGCTGATGGTACAGGCATGTACGAACCACCACCTATTCCTGCATTCTTACCCCACTCGCCTGTAATTCATGCTCCCACGCCTAGAGTACCGCGTTCCCCCGCTCTTCCAGTCCTATCGAAAACCCCTTCACCCACTCGTTCGCGGACTCCCGAAGTCCAACCAGTTGTTCCCGCCAGTGCCGTGCCGAGTAAGAATCCAAAGGGCTTCGTACCTAAGGACATCGAACAACCTGTAGCTTTCGGGTACCGCACCCCAATGGTAGGGCATGGACGCCAGAAAGTTCCTCTCGGACGGCCAAATCCAACAGCTGCGTACTCGCTGACATCACGAACTCCCCGCCTCCCGACTGGCATGGCTACCGGAGACGGTTTACCTGCCGTTACCCCTGAACCTGGTCCAGAGGCTCGCCTACCTGTCGTACCGAATTCGGTGGCGTCGTCTTCCCCCATGGCACCCCCTGGGTCTTTCGATGGCGGTCCCGTTATCCCTCATCTCACGGGCTCTCAGCAGTATACCGGTTCCCGACAACATACTGGCTCGCAGCAGTATGGGATTCCTCACCAACGAACCGGATCGCAACAGTATGGTATTCCTGAACAACAAACCGGATCGGATCAGTATGGGATTCCTCAACAACAAACTGGATCGCAACAGTATGGAATGCCTCAACAATATACCGGCTCGCAACAATATGGAATGCCTCAACAACATACCGGATCTCAACAGTATGGGATGCCTCAACAATATGAAGTTCCTCAGCAATATACAGGCGCCCATCAGCCCAACGGGTCTCAGCAACACACCGGATCTCAGCAGTACAGTAGCTCTCAGCAGAACAGCGGCTCTCAATCGTATGCTGGATGGGGACGCGTGAAACGGCCGGATTCCAGTGAACCTCGCAGTCCATTTGTCCCGTCCCTCGATCATATACCGGCGTCTACTCCCTATGTTCC
>KN823029.1:12816-30147 GCA_000827465.1 Tulasnella calospora MUT 4182 | reverse complement strand
CCCAAGGACACGAGACATCGTCCAGCTGATACTTAATTCGTCTTGGGTAAGTACTTGATGCCGTTTTTAGGGCACGAACCACGCTTCGGTGCATCTGCAAAGGAGCTGTAGTGAATGCATATGAATGAACGGCACCCCCCCGACCGAGCGACCTACCAAAAGGAACAGGAGTGCCGTTCATCACAGTCCCTCTCAAGTTAAAGTAATAAAACATGGAGTTAAGAGCATGCAGTTCAAAGCAGGAAGAAAGCCCTTTTCGGCAAGAAATCAACGGTCGGGCACCTATTAAATTCAAGTCAAACTCAGGCTCACATGTGCCGCTTTGATTGCGGAAGTAAGCTCGTCCAGCGAGTAAGTTTTGGTTCTATCCGGCTCGATTCCTGCAGATGAGAGGAACTCGTATGTTGGCAAACCCTTGAACGCCTCAGCTATAGATTGAAAGATTCTGGTGGGACCCCTGACCTGCCAGAAAGCGGAGACGATGACTAGGAGCCAGCGCCGTTCATTCCTAATGCGACTGATGGCTCGTCATCCAGCTTCGTCCCTCCCGATATTCCACACGCGACTGGCGGCTCCTCGTTTGACTTTATCTCTCCCGGTCTTCCTATTGGGATGGGCGGCTCGTTGTCTCGACTCGTCGCGGTGCCCAATCCGTGATTCCAAACGTCGAAGGATTCCGTCCAGCTTCACTCAAGCTGGAATCTATTATAAACAAGACACCCAAAGACAGCGTTCACTCCATCACAACCGAAGATGAACCCAAGGTCGATACGGTTGCACCTCCGCGCGAACCCGCCATCAGGATCACCCCCCTCAACGCCCCCATTTGGTTCCTAGCATGAACATTTGAGCTTTAGTATGCTTTGTATCCATGTATTTAAACCATGCAGTAATAAATCGACTATACATTGTTATGCAACAAGTGGTGCTGGCGGCTGTATCAAGGGTTGGACCCTCAATGCCGGATGTCTGTCACACTACCTCAAAGGCCCCTTTGACCGCACCCTCGCCACTTTTGCGCCCAACCTGGCCAGACTTGCTCTTGCGCAAAACTTCGATTTCGGGTTCATGTCCAGCAAAACCCGAAATCGCCGGGTTGCGTTTGTTGAGTCTCAAACGCAGCGTTGGACGCGTACCCCGAATTGCTAGCAAAAGGAAGGTTGCACCCTCGGTGTTCCCTGGAGTTGCGCTCGCGCAGGAGCGCAAGATTCGGACCTCGAGCGGAATTGTTAGCAACAATATGACTTGCCCCCTCCCATCACTCCTACCCCTCAAAATGGCTCTCTAGGGCAAGTGCGTAAAAATCGCCGATGAGCGCACAAGTCAGGTATGTTTTGCGCTCTAAGGTCCTTTTTTTGCGCTTCAAATTTTTACCCATTTGGTACGCCATACTCAAATGCCGCGATGTAATTTGGAAGGTATTGTATAAGAAAACAATTATATCACCGACCCAAGTACAGTATATCACAAAAATGAATCTCAGGGCACTAAAAGATCGCCTAGTTAATACTCAACCCGTCTTAGGTAAATATTTAATCCCGGTTTTGGGGCAACTACCGCGCTTCAGTGCATCTGGAAAGGAGTTGTCGTTAGTGGATGAGCAGTAGCCTCGCGACCCCCGACCCACCTAAAGGAACCAGAGTACCGTCCATTATATTCCCTTTGAGGTGGAAGTAGTACAAAATGTGGCTGAGAGCACCATTCCTGCAGTCCAACGCAGGGATGAAGCCCTTTACGACAGGAAATCAACGGCCGGAAACCTTACAATGTCGCCCATTAAGGTCAAACTTACATGTGTAGCTTTGAATGCGGACTCAAGCTCGTCCAGCGAGTAAGTTTTGGTTGTATTCGGTTCGATTCCCACAGACGCAAGGAATTCGTACGTGGGCACACTCTTGAACGCGTCGGCCGTCTTTTGGAAGTAGATTGCGGCCTATAGGAGGAGTATTGTGAGTAATGTGGGTCCCGGATACTGGCAGCACTTACGTCGAGTCCCGTCGCTGAGTCCTCTGGCATGCATTTGGGAGCTATTGTACTCATGCAAGTCCCGTGCTACAATCGAGACATGGATGAGCTCAAGCCGATGCGGCTGCCACGATCCATAACCTACTCTATTCCACTCGTTCTAGGAAGGCGGCGAGATGGCCGTCAGATAGAGCCAACACCGAACAGGCAGAGAACTGACTCACCGCCCAAAGGTATTCGTCGGTAGGAATGCCAACCCAGAACTGCAACCGACAGGATCAGTTTATATGTCCTCGATAAGCAGTGGAAGAGGTACACCCTACCTCCTCCATCCATCGCAGGAGGTCTTCCTTTCCATTCTCGGTGAGAACATCCCTGATGTTGGGATGCTCCCTGGATGGGTCACAACTAACCTTAGGGGTGGCGTCGCCTAAACGACCCACATGGGATCAGTTGGTGGTAACATGGACGAGAGACTGCTCATACACTTATCAGGCCAAAGGCCGTGGACAGTCTGTGCAAGTTCTCGTGGTCAGCTAAAACCTTCCTCCCTCCGAACCCGGAACCCGGATGCCTTACCCAGCTGTCCACAGGTCCTTTCGCGGGCTCAAAGTTCCAGAACTGCGTCTGTAATAGCAGGCCCTGCGCAAGGAATCAAATTTAGAGTTCAGATGACTTTGACAGACATGCGCTCCTTACTAGAGGCGTTTCAACGCAGCACGAATTGACACCGGAAACATTCTGGCAAGAGAGCGCATCAGCTGGACAGACGTCGCCGGCTTGTCGCGCGAGATTTGTGAAAGGAGATGGGATAGCAAGCGAGGCTTTGGCGAGAAGAGCGCACACCAAGAAGGGAGTGAGGTGGATCATGATGACTGGTCGATAGAGAGCGAGGTCGGGAGTGGTGTGGATGAAGACGATCCTGTGAAGATTTATATATTGCGGGGCGTGTTTGGACCGGGCCCTCTCGTTTTAGCGCCTACAAGTATAATACCAGATTCTGTAACGAGGACTCGGAGTCATGTGATACGCTTGGCAACACAGGTAATGCCTGATTCGGGACGGAGGAACCTCCGAAAGTCCGCGTCGATCCTAAGGGCGTAATTTAGTTCGGGGAGTATGGCCGTGCCTAGATTCCGAGGATCTGGGAAAGTGGTGCGACGCGCAGGCGCTGATCTCTCGAAATTAATGACTCCAGGCGGAAGGCTCCGAGTGAAGGTTCAAGGTATCCGAACAATTGAATAGCTGTAGACGGAACCATTTCCGGTATTTGTGCTTGTCCGACACCGTTCGGTGACGGCGCTCGCTTGGCGGGTAAGCCTCAAAGGGGGGAGCAGGCAGTGCAACGAACCGCGGGAGTTCACGAGTTCTTCGGACTCGCACCCGATCTACCCACTGGAACGGTCCAAGCCGAACGCGTCCCGGGGAACCACAATCGCTTGCGAATCTACATCTGCCTCTTTCGTAAACCTCTGGGACACCTTTCCTCTGGGACACCTTTCCTGGTGGACCAGATGGCCACGAAAAGAAGAGTTTTAACAGGAAGATACCCAGAATTGCTCCGGGAATGGTTCCTTGGAACGATGGCGTGCTCGCTGACATCACGAACTCCCCGCCTCCGGACTGGCGTGGCTACCGGAGACGGTTTGCCTGCACTTACCCCCGAGCCTGGTCCAGAGGCGCACCTACCTGTCGTACTTTCGGTGGCGTCGTCTTCCCCCATGGCCCCCCTGGGTCTTTCGATGGCGGTCCCGTTATCCCTCAACAGCTCACGAGCTCTCAGCAGTACACCGGCTCCCGACAACATACTGGATCTCAACAGTATGGGATGCCTCAACAACATGCAGACTCGCAACAGTATGGAATGCCTCAACAATACGAGGTTCCTCGGCAATACACGGGCGCCCACCAGCAAACCGGATCTCAGCAACACACCAGGTCTCAGCAGTACATCATCTCCCCGCAGCACAGCGGCTCTCAATCGTATGCTGGATGGGGACGCATTAAACGGCCAGACTCCAGTGAACCTCTCGGTCCATTTGTCCCGTCCCTCAATCATATGCTGGCGTCTACTCCCTATATTCCACCTGTCAACCTCGTCACCGGGAACACGCATAGACCGCATTCCAGCCCACGACATTCGCCAAACAGGCACACCACTGAATCAGAGCTCACCTCTCCAGTCGTTCCACCAATCGAGACGTATTCATCCCATATGTCTGCCGCTCCTGTGCAGCAGCTTGGAAATCCCCCTTACCTTCAGGTGAAATCCCATCGAAGCGGTGGTGGGTACGAGCCTGCACTGCAACCTAGTATGTACGCTGGTTATCGCACCCCAGAGCCGTCATCTCCGCCCCTTCCACTGGGCATGATAACTCCTAATCTCGCCTCTCGGCCCAGTACTGCAGAGCCATGGGCCCACGCTCCGCAAGACTTCCAGCCCCCCGGATTCCCCGCTGGCGCTGCTGCTGTTGCAACTCCCCGTACCGCGGTCTCGGTATTCGACAAGGACTTCAAGACACCCCGCACCATCTTTGAATTCATAGCATTCGATCAGTCTAGTATTTACGACCCCAATTCTCCTGACCGATAATTCCAGTCGCTTAGCGGTTCTGTGGTGCCAAACTTCACAGAATATCGTCCAGCTCCACGCAAGTCTATGACGTTATTTTTCATGGAAAATCTAGTCCTACAACCTAGATACAGTACCGACGCCCAAAATCCTACACCCTATGCTTTTTCAGGGTCTCCCGGCCGAGCTCCGAAAGCGGAGTTAAATAAAACACCTGATTCTGCTTCCCTCATTGGCCTATACCGTCGAAGGGAGACATATCGTTCTTGCTTCAGGGCGCGGAGGAGCAGTGCGGGAGGGCGGGCATACCGCGGCGCTTTGTTGTGGGCATTGCCTTAGGGTCTTGGTGGTGGGCGAGCGTTTCTCAAGCGTGTGTTCCCCTGTCAGCGTCACTACTGTATTAGGCAATATACGGCAAACCAGCGCCAGAGTCTTAATCTATCATGGTATCTGCCTGAAGCTCGTGCCCCTTATCTAACGAGGAGCCAATGAGGAAAAGGAAGAGGGTCCATCGGGGACCCAGAGTTGTAGGATTTAGCGTCTAGGATGTGGTTTTGCACCGTGCACACGTAAGGTATAAGCTGCAAACCGTTGGATTGAATATTCCGTGAAAAATGCAGTCATACAAGTCGGAATCGGTAATGAGCGGGACGCCCAGAATCAGCGTTCACTCCATCACAGACGAAGATGAACCATAAGGTCCATAAAACTACTCCTCAACCAGCCTGCAAGGGCAAAGGCAAAAAGCGCTAAGAGTGTCCGGCCCAATCATACTCATTGATCGTTTTGATTTGCTTTACATGTTTGCTTTTCGGGTTTTCATCTTTATATTCTTATGATGTTCCATTTGTGTGTTCGGTCATGTCTCATCCCATCGGCATCTTCGTGCATATCCACACCTCAACCGAGCTTTCACGAATGGTATGCACATCTTGCGGGTTCGATGCTGTTTCCTTCGTTCCTGGACTCTCTCTGTCTCTCAAATCTCACGATATAATTTACAGTAGAAGGAATCGTATAAGAAATAAATTTATATCACCGATCCGAGTACATCACGAGAATAAATCCAAGGATGCGGAAAGGTCACCGATTTGATACTCAATTCGTCTTAGGTAAATACCTAATCCCGGTTTCAGGGCATTTAGTGCGCTTCAGTGCATCTGGAACGGAGTTGTCGTTAGCGGATGAGTGGTAGCCTCGCGACCCAGCGACCCACCTAAAGGAACCAGGGTACCGTCTGTTATAGTCCCTTTGAGGTGGAAGTAGTACGAGATGGCGGTAAGAGCATTATTCTTGCACTCCAAAAGAGGGAGGAAGCCCTTCGCGATAGAAAAATCAACGGTCAGATAAGGTTATTATCTCCTCCATTCAGATCAAACTCACATATGCCGTTTTGAATGCGGATTCAAGTTCGTTCAGCGAGTAAGTTTTGGTGGTATCCGGCTCGATTCCCGCAGACGCAAGGAATTTGTATGTGGGTACACTCTTGAACGCGTCGGCCGTCTTTTGGAAGTAGATTGCGGCCTATAGGGGGGATCTTGTAAGTTATGTGGATCCCGGATACTGGCAGCACTTACGTCGAGTCCCGTCGCTGAGCCTTCTGGCATGCACTTGGGAGCGATTGTACTCATACAGGTCCCGTGCTACAATCGAGACATGAATGAGCTCAAGCACTAGAAGCGGCTGTCCCGATCGATAACCCACTCTATTCCACTCGTTCTAGGAAGACGAAGAGATAACCGTCAGATAGAGCCTACACCGAACAGGCAAAGACCAGACTCACAGACCAAAGGTATTCGTTGTTAGGAATGCCAACCCAGAACTACAACAGACAGCATCAGTTTATAGGCCCTCGATAAGCTGTGGAGGAGGTGCCCCCTACCTCTTCCATCCATCGCAGGAGGTCTTCCTTTCCATTCTCGGTGAGGACTTCCCTGATGTTGGGATACTCCCTGGATGGGTCACAGCCAACCTTAAAGTTGCCGTCGCCTAATCGAACCAAATGGGATCAGTTTTGTGGTAACATGGACGAGAGACTGCGCATACAGTAATCAGGCCAAAGGCCGTGGACAGTCTGTGCAAGTTCTGTGGTCAGCCAAACCCTCCCCCTCTCCCAACCTAGAACCCGGATGCCTTACCCAGCTGTCCACAGGTCCTTTCGCGGGCTTAAAGTTCCAGAATTGCGTCTGCAATAGCAGGCCCTGCGCAAGGAATCAAATTTAGAGTTCAGATGACTTTGACAGACATGCGGTCCTTACTTGAGGCGTTTCAACGCAGCACGAATTCAAACCGGAAACATTCTGGCAAGAGACCGCATCAACTGGACAGACGTCACCGGCTTGTCGAGCGAGATTTGTAAAAGGAGATGGGATAGCGAGCGAGGCTTTGGCGAAAAGAGCGCAAACCAGGAAGGGAGTGAGTCGGGTCATGATGACTGGTCGATAGAGAGCGAGGTCGGGAGTGGTGTGGATGGAGACGATCTTGTGAAGATTTATATATTGCGGGGCAGGTTTGGACCGGACCCTCTCGTTTTAGCGCCTACAATTATAATGCCAGATTCGGTAGCGAGGACTCGAAGTCAGGTGATACGCTTGGCAACACAGGTATAAATGCCTCATTCGGGACCTCCGAAAGTCCGCGTCGATCCTACGCATGCAATTTAAAATGCAAAGAGAGGATCTGGGAAAGTGGTGCGGCGCGCAGGCGCCGGTCTCTCGAAATTAATGACTCTAGGCGGAAGGCTCCGAGTGAAGGTACCCGAATAATGGAGTATGGACGAAACCATTTCCGGTATGTGTGATTCTCCGACACCGTTTGGTGACGGTGCTCGCTTGGGGGGCAAGCCTCAAGGGGGAGCAGGCAGTGCAACGAACCGCGGGAGTTCACGCGTTCTTTCGGATAGGCACCAACACAATGTTCCAAGCCCACCGCGTCTTGATCAGGACGACGAAACTATATATTTTTGAACCTACATCTATCTCTGCATATGGTCAAGATGTCACTAAGCTAGCATCCGAGAGTGGCCCCAGGGTTCTGACATGCATGCTATGTAGTTTGCCACAAGACAAGTGGAACACATCAAACCACTCCCAGCTGTTCAGCCGTCGCACACTCACCTTTCAGACGCTCACTCGAGTGTGACAGAACGATGCATGCATTCTAAGATATCTTTCCTATTGGATCAGATGATGACGAAAACAGGAAACATTACCGGAAGCTAAGGGGAATCGCTACGAAAACTACCTCCAGGATGATTAGTAAGTGCTTCAGATGCGGGAGACACCCCAACCTTCACCTCCGGGGCCAGCTCGCCATGCCAAGGTAAATGTAAAGGGTGCTATCGTGTCGCAGCAATCCTCACTCATCTATCGTCTCGGTTCCCTTTCCGTGTTTGGTTTTCCAAGCTTCACGGCCATGATCTTACAATTTCACTGGTTCATTCGACCACTTCTGATCCTATCATGCACCTTCATTAGACATGGATACCTTAGCCCTGCTTTCACGACTGGTTCTCCACTTGTTGCGGGTTCAATGTCATTATTTCGTCTTGGGTCTCGCTCCCAAATCTCGCGATTTAAATTGGCCAGGAATTGCATGAGGTATGAAGATATATCACTGATCCAAGTACACCGTGACAATGAATCTAAGAATAAGTAAACTTCTCCCGGTTTATATCTAGTTCGTCTTGGGCGGATACTTGATGCCATTTCTAGGGCACGAACCGCGCTTCGGTGTGTCTGCAAAGGGTTGGTCGTAAGAGAACGAAAGGTAGCATCCCGACTCAGCGACCCACCAAAAGGAACAAGGGTACCGTTCATGACGGTCCCTTTCAAGTTAAAGTAGTACGAGATGGAGTTGAGTGCACCATTCTTGCAGTCCAAAGCAGGGAGGAAACCCTTTGTGATAGAGGTAAAATCAACGACCGTCAAGAATGTCGCGATGCGGATCAAACCCACGTGTGCCTTTTTGATTGCAGAAAGAAGCTGGTCCAGAGAGTAAGTCTTGGTTTTATGCGGCCTAATGCCCGCAGACGCGAGGAATTCGTAGGTGGGCAAGCTCTGGAACGCGTCGGCCGCCATTTGGAAGTAAAATGCGGCCTATTGGAGGAGTCTCGTGAGTTATGTGATTCCCGGATACTCGCAGCATTTGCACTTACATCGAGGCCCGTGGCTGAGCCTTCTGGCATACAGGTAGGAGCGATGGTACTCATGCAGGTCCCGTGCTGCAATCGAAACATGAATAAGGTCAAGCAGACGCGACTGCCCTGATTGATAACTCACTTTGTTCCACTCGTGCTAGGAGAGCGAGGAGATGGCCGTTAGAGAGAGCTAACACCAAACAGACGCAGAACAGACTCACCGACCAAAACCGTTCATTTTTGCCGTTAATGTCAACCCAGAACTACAATGAACAACTTCAGTTCCGGGGCCCTTGCCATATAGTGGACGGAGTGCCCCTACCTCATCCATCCATTGCAAGAGATCTTCCTTCCCGTTCTCGGTGAGGACATCCCTGATACTGGGATAGTTCCTAGACGGGTCACAACCTTGGTCCCACTTGCCGTCACCTAAATAACCCAGGTGAGAGATCAGATTATGGTAACATGGACGAAAAATGCGCATACAATGATTAGGCCAAAGGCCGTGGACGGTCTATGCAGGCTCGCGTGGTCAGCAAAAAACCCTCCCACCGACGCTGGAACCCTAATGCCTTACCCAGCTATCCACGGGTCCTTTAGCGGGCTTAAAGTCCCAGAATTGCGTCTGCAACAGCTGGCCCTGAACGAGAAATCTAATTTAGAGTTAAGATAGCTTGATAGATGTGCACTCCTTACTCCAGGTGTTTCAACACAGCACGAATCGACGCCGGAGACATCCTGGCAAGAAAGCGCATCAGCTGGGCAGACGTCGCCGGCTTGTCGCGCGAGATTTGTAAAAGGCGATGGGATAGCGAGCGAGGCTTTGGCAAGAAGAGCGCAAACGAGGAAGGGAGTGAAGCGGGTCATGATGGGTGGTTAATAGAGAGCGAGGTCGAAGGTGTGTATGGAATTGTTGCTGCTACATGAAGACGATCTTGTTAAGATTTTATATGTTGCAGAGTGTACTTTGACCGGGGTCCTCCGTTTCGGCGCCTACATGTAGAGAGCCAAATTAGGTAGAGAGGAATCAGGTGTGATCTGGGTAGAGATGCCAAGCGTGCCAACGAGACGCTTGGCAACACAGGAAACGCCACATTCGGGATGGCGGAACCTCCGGCTGTTCATCTCGCCCCGACGGATGGGATCTAGTTTGGGGAGTATGTCTCAGATATTCGAATGCAAAGAGAGGATCTGGGAAAGTAGTGCAGCGTGTAGGCGCTGGCCTTACGATTGACTTTCATTGAGCGGGCGGAAAGCCCCGAGTCATGGCGCCCGGGATATCCGAACAATGGAGGAGCTCTGGACGCAAGCTTTTCCGATATGTGCTTGTCCGACGCCGTTGGACGACGGCGCTTGCTGGGGGGATAGGGGCAGCATATCCTGGTGGCAAATGATGCAAAGGACCGCGGGAGTTCAAGCATTCTTCGGGCAGACACCTCATCCACTCACCACAACATTACAAGCCCACCGCGTCTTGATCAGGACGACGACACAATATTTTTTTTTTCGAATCTACGTCTGTCTCTGCTCATAACCAAGGTGTCACCAGTCTAGCGTGAGAGAATGACTCCAGGGTTGCATGTTTGACATGTCTCACGGTGTGCCATACGACAGTGGATGAGCTACGGGTCACCAGAGCCTGTGACTCCGGATGCATGTGAGTTCCTGACAGGGAAAAGTAGAAACCCCCAGGCTCCCTAGATCTAAGGGTCCCAGTGGATTCGAGTGGATTTCGACTAGCGTATTGCAACATTTGCACGGGTGCGGTTCCGGGGTCCGCTAGAGCTTTGGTTGGCAGCTTTACCGGTTCCATCCATCAAAGCTCGGAAGAACAACGGTAAGATGTATCATTTACTATCTAAAGATACATATGCTACAAGAACCTAGTCTAGGGTTGGAGAATCCTGAGAAGGACGGCAAACGCGTACGGTGTTTCCTTGCAGGACCTTGGGCAGCCACCTCTAGACAGGAGCCCCTCATATGGATATTCTAGCGGGGAGCACGCTAAAACAAACGAGATATAAGTAGAAAGAATGGAGTATATGTGAGTAAAGGGACTCATTTATGTAGCTAAGCTTTGCTTACCTATGCACAACAACTGGTATGTTGACCAGGCACTGGAAATTCAAAGCGAAACTGGTGAGACAAGTAGAAAGGTTCAGCAGTAATGCAAATAGATCCATACTACGGTTAGAGGGGGAAACTAGTCGCGCTGTGTGTTGTCATGGGCTGCTATTGAAAACTGGACTGGTTGGTCGGGTCAACAAACGGGTCGCTCAAATACAGAACGGGACGACAGAGGATCATGAGGCAGGGAGAAGTTAAGGGCTTGAATTACGTGTTATGCTGATCCATACATACCGTGTTTCAAGTCACATGGCTGTGAGGTGTGCGTTGGGTCGCGCTCGGGTTTGGGTGATCGTATGAAAAAGTCTAAGTTGAATCTCGAACACCCATTGTGGTTCGATTTGCTTGTTTGTTATGGTTTGGGGTCAGAAAAAACAACGTGCAGCCAGGTTTGGCAACGGGGACAGCTGTCACCCTTCCATCTTTAGAATCCCTGGGCACGGGTGGTTACAGCGAGCCTAGGACGGGGAGAGGATCCACTGTGGACCCGTGGGTCAGCACCTGCCGCGCGTTACGCCGTGTCTGCTGCACACGAGTTTGCACAAGATCAAATCAAAGCGTAACAGCTCATGATCAGCCACTCCCTGCTTAACCGTCACCTAGTAGATTATTTCCGACACTCGTTCGAAAAGTGCACACATACCATATCATTGGCTCAGGTATCAACATTGAGACACTCATCTCACGGACGAGGGATCCCGGGAGCTTCCCCACTTTAATTCAGACGACTCCTTTGTCCATCATATTCTTATGATGTTTCTCCTGTCTCTTCGACCGTGTTTAATCCTATCACGTACTTTTATGGACATATGCACCTTCATTCTGCGTTCTCCGATGGATATGGGCATTTTACGGGTTTAATACCTTTTCTAGGGCGGGGGAGGGGTTTCTTGGGTTTTCACCCTCAAACCTCATGATGTAAATCGGCAGGAATGGTAGGAAGAATTAATTCCTATCATCAATCTAAATACATCACAGGACTGAATCCAATGGCGCGAAATGTTGTCCGGTTGATACCTTAGTTTGTCTTGGGTAAGTATTTGATACCGTTCTTAGGGCATGAACCGGCCTTTGGTGCATCTACCGAGGACTTGCTGTTAATGGACAGACTGCAGCCGTGCGACCTAGAGACCTACCAAAAGCAACAAGTGAACCGTTCATCACAGTCCCTTTCAAGTTAAAGTAGTACGAGATGGAGTTGAGAGCGCCTTTTTTGCAGTCCAACGCGGGGAGGAAACCCTTTTCGATCGGCGAGATGTTAGCGACACACGCAAGAATGGCGCGGATCTAAAGAAACTTACATGTGCCTCTTTAATTGCAGATGTTAGGTCAGCCAGCGTGTGGGTCTTGGTTTCATCTGGCTCGATTCCTGCAGACGCGAGGAACTCGTATGTAGGCAAACTCTTGAACGTATCGGCCGCCAGTTGGAAGTAGGATGCAGCCTATCGGAGCAGTCTCGTAAATTATGTTGGCCCAATATATTCGCAGAACTCACGTCGAGTCCCGTCTTTGAGCCTTCTGGCATGCAGCTAGGAGCTATGGTACTCATGCAGGTCCCGTGCTGCGATCGAAACAAGACAGTGAGCTCAAGCGGACTGGCCGTGTCGGTTGATAACTCACCTTGTTCCACTCGTGCTGGGAGGAATGGGAGATAACCTTCAGACAGAGACAACAACGAAGCGACAGATGATATACTGACAGACCAAAACTGTTCATTTTTGCCGTTGATGTCAACCCAGAACTATAAACTCCGCATAAGTGCCAGTGTCTCTCACGGGTAGAGAAATAGATGATCATACTTCATCCATCCATTGCAAGAGGTCTTCCTTTCCGTTATCAGATAGGACGTTTGTGATACTGGGATAGTTCCTGGACGGATCACAGTCTTGCTCAAAAGTGCCGTCGCCTTCACGAAGCAAATGAGGACACGACTCGGTCACGCAAGCAGTAAGATATGCTTACAATTATCGGGCCAAAGCCCGTGAACAGTCTATGCAAGGTTTCACCGTCAGCGACAAGCCCCCTTATCGAAGACAGTGTCATTACCCAGCTGTCCGCAGGTCCCGTCGAGGGATCAAAGTCCCAGAATTGCGTCTGCAAGAGCTCGCCCTGCGGAAACAATCAATTTAGAGTTTAAACAGTTAGAATAACCACACACTCCTTACTCCAGGCGTTTCAACACAGCACGAATTGACACCGGAAACATTCTGGCATGAGACCACGCTAGCTGGGCACGTGTCGCCGGCTTGTCGCGCGACATTTGCAAAGGGAGCTGGAAAAGCGAATGAAGCTTTAGCAAGAAGAGCACAAGCTAGAAAATGAGTGAAGTCAATCATGGTAGCGAGACAAGTGAGAGTGAGGTTGGAGGGATTGTGTAGTTGCTACATAAAGACGATCCGCTTAGGACTTATATATCATGAAGTTCGTACTTCGGCAGGGCCCTCAATTCCAGAGCTTGCGTATAAAGCAAGCTAAATTTAGTAGAGCGGAGTTAGAGGTCATCTGGATGGAGATGCGGACGGGACACTTGACAACACATGGATTGCTACCCACCGGGACAGAGGAATCTCCGGCCGAATTGCCCATATACGGGTGGATTTTGTTCGGGGGCCCTGGCATCTAGAGACCAAGAAGATAGCCAGAATGCAAGGACCTTGGGCGATATGGAAAAGTGGAGCGGCGCTGCACGCGCTCAACTCTTCGATTGCTTCTATTCAGGTGGAAAGCTGCAAGCGACAGTGTAAAAAGTATTTCGAGAGCACCCCAACTGGCGGGGAAGCTTTGGATAGAATTTTGTTCGTATGTACGCTTGTTCTACGTCGTTTGACGACGGCACTAGCTGGGAGGAGCCAAGGCGGAGCTAGCTATAGGAAGCGAAGACAACGCAACAAACCGCGGGAATTCACGCGTTGTGTTCCCGTTTGGACTGGCACCTGATCCACTCACAGCAACATTACAAGCCGAACGCGTCTCAGGAGGGCGACACTATGGCTTCCGAACCTACATCTATCTCTGCTCACGGACAAGGTGTCACCAAGCTAGCATTTGCCAAAAGTGGAAGGTAGGCCTGGAATTGCATCGCGTCAAGCATGGCCCTAACGCGTTGGCGCGAATTAGGAAGATATATACGGCAGGCGACGACTGTCTCGTCAGAATATGGAATCCGGATGGCGGCGTCGACCAGGAGCCCTTGACTGCGTCTGAGGCCCAAGAAAGCGTGGGGGCATTGGATACCTCCGTGGGTCATGTTGCTGGCACAATGCACTCGCTTGCTGACTGCAGGATATTGTCGTGACAGAGAGGGGGCTGGGTCGCTGGTGGAGATGATTCTATGGTCCGACAGTACTCGGGGGAAAGTGATGAGATGGTGGCCTCTGTAGCGCAAACGGGCGGAATGCCCGTCCGGTGTGTTGCTTTCAATCCTCAAGGCGACAAACTTGTTGTTGGTTCGGAGTAAGTAGTGCTTCCCAATCCTTAGGAAGAAGAACTTACGCCACGATTTCAATTTAGCGAGTTAACAGCCAAGATTATTGACATGCACGACACGTTGAAGATTTCGATTCTCGTTGGCCACACAAGAGGTTTAAGAGCAGCAACTTGGCACCCATCAGGATCGTATCTTGTACGTTCTTTTGACTATTGTGTTCTCTGTGGTCGTTCTTATCGGCATGTCCTTAGACGACCTCTGGGCAAGAAGGGAAGATCATTGTGTGGGACTGCACAGACGGGTCGCCGAAATTATTACATGAAATTGACGGACTGATCCTGTCCTGCTCCGATTCTTCGTAAGTCGTGGAATGACGGATTAGACTACCACCTGCGACTGAAATGGCGTCGGAAGTCAACCCGAATTCTCTTACAGTGTTGCGGCGGTCTGGCATCCAACAGGGAACTACTTTGTGGTTGCCAGCAAGGCGCACGGTTCGTCCTCCTTGCGTTTACGATATCCTTGTTGGCTCTGACCTCCATATATTTAGATATCGCTCGCGTTTCGCGAAACGATTGGAAAAGGACAGGCTCATTTGGAAGCAATGCTCACTCATCTGTAAGTATCCACGTAGCGGCTGGTTCCGCTCGCTCGCTTACTCAGGGTCGACTTCCAGGACATCGTAGCTTTATCGTTCTCTTCGAACGGGCTGTACTTGGCATCTGCTGGTAAAGATGGTCAAGTGATAGTCTGGGACACTGCTTCAGAGAAGGCCGTTGCTCGGTGCGGCTTTGTGCTTACATTCCGGCTTTTATTGTGCTGACGGTAAACCTCCACAGCTACAAAGTGTCGACCTCAATCGTCGATATTGCGTGGTCTCCCATATCAAATCTTCTGGCATGGACCGACATGGAGGGCGCCCTAGTTCGTTGGACGAACCCTGTTCCGTCCAATCTCCCCAGTCCTTGTAGCCCAGTAGGCCGTTCAAACGTAGTCTCCAAATCCAAACCACCGAAAGACAAAGCCGCTCACAAGGAGCTTCTGGCCCTGTTGGGGGATGAAGCCGAAGTTAGCGACAAAGAGGAAGGCGAGGATTTGGCGTTAACGAAGCATGCTGATGAAGAGGAGGAAGATTGGGTCGAAGACGACTTGGGCGGGGAATATGTCAAAGAAGAGAAGGAGCAGTTCCATGAAGGAGGTGCCCGCGAAATGGGTTGGTACACTTGGTTCTAATTGTTCGAGAAGTGAAGCTGATATGTGGGTTTGGCAGTGAATGTAACCAAAGCCCAGCCACCTTTCCAACCCGGTGCCACCCCGTTCAAGAATAAGAAGCGTCTTCTCGGTATGGTGTTCGCGTTTTAAGTGTTCCTCCGGATGAAATCTAACCGCTTCCCCTTCAGCTTTCAACCAAATTGGTGTCGTTGAAGTGTCGGACCAAGAGCCTCATCAGGTCGTCAATGTCGATTTCCATAACAGGTCGCTTCGGACGGGCTACCACTTCACAGACACACTACGGTTTACCCTGGCGGCTATCGGTATGTAATTGAAAAGCGATCGGGATACGCGGCGATTGATGATCAACTCTCTAGGTGAAAGGGGGGTTGCTTTCGCGGGTCCCGCAGAGGAGCACCATCCAGCGACCTTGTCTTACAGGCCTTACGAGTCCTGGGCCGCGAACTCGGACTGGGAGATCAACCTTCCACCTGGTGAAGAACCGGTAGCAGTAGCAGCTGGCGGTCTCCCGTATTCGAAGGACTTTAACAGCGATGATCTTGGAGGCGATGGGTATGTCGCGCTCGCAACAAGCGAACAAATCATCCGGTTCTTCAGTGGAGGAGGCGTGCAAAAGTACATCTGGGCTGCTGAAGGTGATGTCATGTCCATGGTTGCGGGACCGGAATGGGTGTTTGTCCTGTATCGCGAAGGAGGAACTAGCTTGGATGGTAAGCGCTGCGTTTAGCCTCGTATCTCTATCTGGTTCCTGATGACTCTCTGCCAGGCTGCCAGAACCTACGATACAGCTTGATTTCATGCAAGACATTCGATATGGTTCGAGAAGGTCGTCTGCCTTTGCAACGGGGCCGAACGGTAACGTGGATTGGAATCACTGATGAAGGGGTACGTTTACCTTTCACGGGGTATTTCCAACAAATGCGCTGATCAAAAGAACGCAACAGGCACCCGCGATGTATGATTCAGCTGGATACATGTACATTCTGGACCGATTCAGGAGGCCCACTCAAGGCCGCTGGGTTCTATTAATGAACACGAACCTGCTCGCACGGAAAGTTGGCAAGGAGGAGAGCTATTGGCCCGTTGGCTTATCCATGAAGGAGTTCCTCTGCATCATTCTAAAGGTACAAGTCTCATTGAATTGAGTATCTCTAGGTGTACTGACTGACATTTTTGTTAGGGTCGCGATCGGTATCCCGGATTCCCGAGGCCAATCACCCAGCAGATAGAAGTACAAATGCCTTTGCTGAGCATGGACGTTTCCCGAGTGCAGCACGAGGAGCGATTCCTCCGGGACAAGATGGCACTGACAATGGAGCAAGACGCTTCCCATGACGAAACCGGATCGTCCACAACCGCGAAGGAAGTGGCTCTGGACAAGATACTGATCCAGCAAATCCAACAAGCGTGCAAGGACGACCGAATGACGCGCGCGATCGACCTGGCTGAAGATTTACACCACGTCAAGTCGATCGAGGCTGCCAAATCGGTTGCTGGGTTCTACCACAAAGTCGGGCTTCAAGATAAGATCGACATGCTAAAGGAGAGGAAGGAAAACGGGGACGATGAGGAAGGGGACGTGGACCCGCGAGAGGGTTGGGGGAGGGTGACGGCGCCGATAGCGAGGAGCTACCTGCCGAATGGAGCTGCTTCCCGACCATCGAACGCAGCAGCTTTCAGCAAGGATTTCGCTCCCTCTGCAGCTCCTATCCGCCGTTCTCTAGCCCTTGCCAAACCCATCGGGGAAGTGCCATTCACCGCGACCCGTTCCAAGTTGACCGGAACCGGCTCTTCATCCGTCATCGCACCGAGCGTAGAGTCGTCGATGGAAGTGGACGCAGATTCGTACTCGTTCTCGACTGATATGGA
>KN823028.1:179750-191549 GCA_000827465.1 Tulasnella calospora MUT 4182 | reverse complement strand
AGAAGAAACTTGCCAAGACCCGGAAGAAGCAAATGAGCAGAGATCCCAAAACGAAACGAGCTGGTGCGGCAAAGAAAGAAGGGGGCTCTGATTCCTCCGACGAGAACATCTCCGACATTGCCAAAGGTGCTAAACCCAAGCCGAAAGCCGGAAAAGGGGGTAAAGGGGGTTCTACAGCCGAAAAAGGGGGTTCTGCAGCCCCTCCAAGCTCTCAAGACTTGCTTTTGGATCAGCAGATAGGTCACTGGGCTGAAGAGATGAAGAAGCCTGATGAAGCTACCCGGACGATCGCCACGACGATGATCACCATCCTAGTTAACGCCTCTTATCTCGGTGTGGACATCATGCGCATCCATTCCTTGTTCAATGTCGGCATTGTAAGTGAATTTTCTCCATCCCATGCAGTCGACGAGCTAACTCCAGCTTGGTATACAGGCTCATTTCGTTCTCCAGGGTCTGCCTCCAGCTGTAGTGGACCACTGCGTTCCAATTCGTTGGTCCGTCATGGCAGCTGCCCTCACCCACGGTCGCGCCGATAAAGCTATGTACATCCCCCCTCCCACACCATTCTTTGAATCTGCCTGGAAGACCTCGATCGAGGAACTTGAAGCATCGTCAAGCGTGAATGATCCAGCGGGGAGCCAGGACATCCTCAACAGCCTCTCAATCCCCGCCGAGAGGACAGTTGGAATACTCGCGCTTACCCCCAAAGTCCTCAACGGCCTTCGAACGCGCATGCGTGCCACTCTTGACGGAATCCCCACCACCTCGTTGCCGTCGATGAAGGCGCTAGCTCAGGAACTTCTACACCGCATCGAAACCGATTCACTCGCTGCAAGAGCTGGCCCTGCAACTGTTCCCCCCCCTCGTGCCCCGACCAAGGCTGTCCTGCCCGACCTTCCCCCGTTAAACGATGAATTTGAATTCCCGTCAAGACCCCCTTCACCTGAATTCCCGTCAAGACCCCCTTCACCCGAATTCCCGTCAAGACCCCCTTCACCTGAGCTCCGACCCCCAGAGCCTCCATTCGAAGAAGCCACTGGACCGCAGCCAGCGTCAAGCGACCACGAACGAAGCAGTCAGGTGGACAACGCTCCCAACATTCTGACCCAATACCCACCACCACCATCGCTGGAAGAGGAGGCTGCCGAACCGCCCCCAACACGAGCAACGAGGTCGAAAGGTCCAGCCCCCCCTCTCCCGGCAGCACCAAAAGCGGCCAAAGGGTCCCGCAAGAAGCCTGTTGCAGTCCCACCAAGGCAGGAGGAAGGTGCGCCCACCGTCGTCGCTGCCAACTCGAAAGAACGACTGCTCACTCCTTCTTTAGAGCCTCAAGCTTCTTCGTCGACCACAGCCCTACCCCCCCGACACCAGCAGCCGCTCCCCAGTGTGGCCCGAAGTAGCGGTGAGCTCTATGCGACCCAATCCCGTCTCGAAGCCAAACGTCAGCAGTACTACCTAGCGCGAGCGATCGGTTGGCTGACTTCTCACTTCTGCAGGACTGAAGGCCCTCCAGAAAACGTTGAACCCGTGATTAAACCATACCCCCTCTCCCCCCCTTTATTTAGTTTCGTGTAATACATAATGGTTTAAATTTCACTGAAGGAATGCATCGACAGAAGTGGGATCGTCGGGAAACTTTACGATCGTAATGTTGCCCTATCCTAAGCCCCCAAACGACCGTTCGATGTTACGATCGCAGCTTCGACCCAGCCGAATTCCGCTATCGGGCAAGTTTACGATCGTAAACTTGAACGTTAGACGAGTGGACGTGGGGCGCTGGATCGTAGGGGACCTTTACGATCGTAAAGTTACCTCAGGTCCACCCCCATAAATGGTGAGCTGAGTTGCAGGAGAACTTTACGATCGTAAAGTTCCCGCAGCTCCACCCTCGATTGGGGGACTGGGAGGGCGAGGGCCTCTGATCGGGAGTGAACTTTACGATCGTAAAGTCACCTCTACACTGTTGATTCAGACGCTGAATCGTGGGGGTGACTTTACGATCGTAAAGTTAACTCTCGTTCACCGTCGATTGAGGGCTGGGAGAGCGGGAAACTTTACGATCGTAAAGTTAACTCCCCGTTCACCGTCGATTGAGGGCCGGGAGAGCGGGAAACTTTACGATCGTAAAGTTTCCTCAGCGTCAGTCCCGTCCCGTTTGGGCCGTGGCTCCAGGGAAAGTTTACGATCGTAAAGTTTCCCTGGCCCGAGATGGGGGCGTTTGGGCCGTGGCTCCGGGGAAAGTTTACGATCGTAAAGTTTCCTCGGACCAAAGTGGGGGGCGTTTGGGCCGTGGCTCCGGGGAAAGTTTACGATCGTAAAGTTTCCCCGGACCGAAGTGGCCTGGGGACCGACCCCCGTCGGTCCAGGAGGGAAGGGGATAGTTTATGATCATAATCTTGGTCACGGCATGCTGCCCCCAGTGAGTTTCTCACCACCAGTTCATCATTGACATCTGCACCCTGACACTGTGCCCCACGGTGTCCCATCACTCAGTTAATGGTCATAATCTGGGTCATGGCACTGGTCTGATTGACTGCCCCATCCGCCAGTTTATGATCATAATCTGGGTCATCAGGCGGTGTCCATACAAGTGAGCCATCACCCACTCACTACCCAGTTTATCATCGTAATCTGGGGCATGGCCCACTTTACGATCGTAAACCGCCAGGTCAAATGGCCCACATCGCGATCGTGAACCCCTGGTTCGATGGTCCACTCTAAGATCGTAAAGTGCTCTGGTGGTGGGGGGGTTTGCCCTAACCACCCACTCGTCGTTCCCATCCGGCATTTGACGATCGTAAAGTGGGCCTTCAAGATGGGGCCAAGGCCACATGCCACCCATGTTGGGGAACTGGCGTGCTCCCAAGGCATTTTACGATCGTAAACTGGCCTGTGGCCCTCTTTGTGATCGTGAAGAAGGTCGATGGCCCACTTTACGACCGTGAACCGCCGGTTCGATCGCTCACTTTAAGATCATAAAGTGCTCTGGCGGCCAGGGGGAGACGCTCCCACCACCCACCCGTCGTGCCCGTCAGGCGCTTGACGATCGTAAAGTGGGCCGTGGAGACGGGCTGAGGCCGCACGCCACCCTCAGTTCGGGACCGGCGTGCTCGCGAGGCGTTTTACGATCTCAAACCGGCCCCTGGCCCACTTTGCGGTCGTGAGGGAGGGTCGCAGGACGCGCTGGACCGCTTGCCAGGAGCGGGTGGCAGGCCCACGGTCCGCTTTACGATCGTAAAAGGCCTCCGAGGGGTGCCGTCCGCATCCCCGCAGGGCCGACCGGTCGCCCGTCGGGCACTTTGCGATCGCAAAGTGGGCTTTCGGGGGCCCGTCGGCGCGCGTCGGGGCCCCGGGCCCGGCCCCCACCCCGGAAGCGGCGTCCGCGGTCGCCGCGGCGGGACGCGCACAGGACTTGTTTGAGCTTCATGCCAAACACGTTGAAGCGTGTCTCGACCGCCTCATCGCCGCTAAGGAGTCCGAGCTCAAGGAGTGGGAGGTGGCTATTCGCCCCGACCAATACTCCGGGGTACTGCAAGATACGCTCTCAGGAGTCTATGACTCTCTGAAAAAGCACAGATCCGAGTTGTCGTTTACACGCGACACCTCTGGGGAATTAGTGCCGACGTATTCCGACGCAGATACCGACGCCTCGCTCGAGTTCGAGCTGGCCCTTACGACTGTAGGACGGGGTTGCACCCGTCTGATCCAGCTCGAATTGGCCAAGGCTGAAGGAAGGTTCGCCCTTCAAGAAGCCAAAGTTCAACTCAAGGAGCAAGCCGAAGTCTCGATCGGACAAGGAAAACGCAAAGCTGACGACGCGTTATTGGACCAGAAGATCGACAAGGCCCTGGAGGCACGAGGAGTATCAAAGAAAGCAAGTGTGAGTCTTGCCCCTTCTCTCTTCGGTTTTAAAGATTTCATGGAACTGATCAGTTTTTGCCTAGACAAAAAAGACTCCCGGCTCCAAAAAATCTTCACCACCATCGATAAAGCGGCGACCGACAGCTCACGTAAGTCTACGAGACGGACTGCCGATGCCGCTTTGGCGACCTTACCATCCCGATGCCATCCAGGCGGACGTGCCCCGAAAGGAGCGAGATGCCCGGAACGCGAAAGGAAAGGGAAAGGAGTCCATCAAGTCGAACGCCAAGTCTGGACCGAAAGGTCCCACCACTGGCGTCAAAGCGGGTACCAAGCGGGAGCGCGAAGCGCGAGGTGCGAGGACCCCAAAGGACTCCCCGGTCGACAAGAGGCGCAAGCGAAACGATGGTGGGACGGCTTGACTAACGAGAGGAAACGTCGTATGATCTGCGAATACGTAAGTCTTCTCTCATGGAGGTGGGAACACCCTACATCGTGGCCTGACGCGATCCTTCTACTCCCTAGAAGGCTTGCCCTGCCTGTGCTACTGCGACGCGCAAGTATACTGGAGCTAACGCTCGCGCGCTTCCGAAACGTGGTGCATTTAGGCCCGGGCATTGCTGGATCAAGTGTCCCAGATCGTGTTTTCTCGAGCTTGTCTGCGGGGCTGAAGTACTTGTTATTTAGCCGACTGGATGTCTCCCTCCCCCCCTCATCTTTTTCTATTTTTTGTAATACAATCCGTTGGAAGTGGCATTTTGCGACCAAGCGTGACGGCAAGAAAGATGAACCCCTGTACGATCCTGATTTTGACCTCGGTAAGAGAAGTCAGAATAAGGCTCCGTTAGCATCTTCTTATGTGGAAGCTGGTCTTGAAGCTGGAAAGCAATGGTTAGATAACCTTATGCACCTAGTACAGCAACATGCCTCTGACGACAAGGATCACGGCCTTGTGGATGTCAAACAGCTTAATGATGACCTGACCTCTAGGTGTTGGTTGGTTCTGCCCACGGATAAGAATCTCGGATGTGCTATCGTGACCCGTGACTGGTATCACGTACAGTGTCAGAAATTCCTCAGCGACAAGTCCAATTACTCTAGGGTGACTTCCGCGTATGTAAGAATTAGTATGACAATGCTTATCAATAAGATTCACAGACTAGTCTCCCACGTGGTTATAAGTGGGGATGTAGATAGACAGGTTCGTGAATGGCTTGTATGCCGGATAGACAGGGACGACCCATTCAAAGGCCTCCCCCAGTTTTACGTCATCCCCAAAATTCATAAGGGGCCAAACTGGAAGGGACGTCCTATCGTTCCCTGTCACTCAACTATCCAAGGGCCCGCAGGTGTCTTACTCGATAAGTTCCTCCAACCTTTACTTAAGCAGCGGCGCTACGTCCTGCGCAGTTCTAAACAATTAGCAATGAAGTTGGAGGCATTGGGCTCACTCCCTATCCCGCCACCAGGCTTGAAATGGTGGTTAGTATCTGGCGATGTTACAGCCTTTTACCCAAACGTCAACGTAGATATAGCCAAAGACGTTTGTTTGTGGTACTTCCTGCGTGCGCAGTATTACCATTCGGATGGAGAGTTGAGATATGTCACATCAGAAGAAACGGAGTTCTTCGAACTGCTCTGGGACATAGCCAATGGAAGCCTTTTTATGCGATATCAGGATTCCCTCTACCGCCAAGTCAAGGGTCTAGCTATGGGTGTTGCCTGTAGTCCTAGCATCGCAAACTTGTTCGGCGCGTATTTTGAGGAACAAATCCTACCCCAGATAGAAGATGTAGCATTCTATGGGAGGTACATCGATGACGTAGTCAGCTTAGTCTTAGCGGAGTCTAGTAATAGTGCTAAAGACAAAATGAGTAGATTAGCGTTCCCCGGATGTGATATCGTTTGGGAAGCAGTGGATGCGGAAGTAGGCGGAGTCTTTCTGGATATGGAATTGCAGATGGATGGACTCAGCGGAAGAGTGGACTATTGGCCCTACCGCAAACCACTGAATTCGTTCGAACGAATCCCCTATGCTAGTCACCATCCCCTCGACGTTAAAAGAGGCACGTTTATCGGGGAACTAGCACGATTGGCAGCCCTGTCATCGAAGAAGATCTACTTCGAAGAGGCAATCCAGGAGTTACAGGACATTTACCTGGCCAGGGGCTACCCAATCGGACTGTTGCAATCGTGGCTTCGACATAATGCCACTGAACGCTGGAAAAGACGACATGCTGATCCTCAGGGACAAAGCTCGGGCGTTCACGTCTTAAAGACGGTTTTCAATCCAGTCTGGGGATACGTTTCTGCTGCAGCCTTGCAAGAGGTTATCATGGAGCATTGGAGCAAGCAGATCGACTTAGAGGCCCAACAAACCTCGCTCCAAAAGAATCAGAAGGAGATGGTGCAGACTACCCTCTCAGATTATTGGCTACCCGAGGGAGTCATTAGTCGCAAGGTCGTATCGGTCGGAAGTACGGGTGAAATCCCCTTACTCCTTCCACCTGTTGAGGACCATCAACTCCGACGCAGGACGATCCATCATCGAGTAACTACAACCGTAGGCTCTGCCGCACAGCTCTTTGTCCTCAGGCAATCAGCTAGCCCTCCTGAGGAGGAACAGCAGGGTCGAAGGGAGCCCACTCCACTTTCAACACCCGCTGGACGGGTTCTGGAGGAGGGAGAAGTAGTGGAGTACGATGATTCGATTCTTAGGCTTCTTGACAGAAGGTTCATCTTCAGCCGCCGACGGACTCGCGTCCTAGGCGACCTGGTGAATGTCTGGAGAAGAACAACCCTTGCATATAGCTCATCTGCGGATACCTTCCAGATGAGCGATAAAGCTCAGCAGATTTGGACTGAAGCTGTGGACCGTTTGGGCATAGAATAAATTATTAACTATTCTTATGACATTGCATGTAGACTGGTATCCTTATATTTTCTACTTCTTGCATGTACGGTTGGAATCCCATGTATCTCCTTGTTTCGCCAACAAGTGTGTACTGGGATGAATGGTTGGTTCGAACCTAACCCCAACCCTAACCAAACCTAACCTAACCTAACCGAACCTATCCTAACCGAACCTAACCTAACCGGCTATTAACCTAACCGGTCACGTGATCTTAAGGATTACATAAGAGGTCACGTGTTCTTCGGATTTAGATTAGTATAACTCCGTTATGTCCGTTCTCACCCCTGATTATATAATCAACTTACGTAATACGGTAACTAACCGGTTTATATCCGGGTATTACGTAAGTCGGGATCTAATGACCCAAGTCCAAGGACCTGGGTCCCAGCACTCTGGTAAATTGGTTCGAAGCTTCGGCGGAGATACCATGCACCCCTCAAACCTATTTAGGGATAGTACCCCAGGAATCTTGTTGCTTCGAATGATAGGGGCTCGCGCCCCCTTTGTTCCGAACTTTAAGCCTTTGTGGAATTCCCCATTTAGTTAGGATCGTGTGTCATGTGTTCTTCGATGCTTCCAAGCTTCACATGAACCCTTGATAACAGACTGCGGATCGGTCTTCTGACCGGTATTAGTTTCCCCTTATGGAATGGAATGTGTAATCATGTGTAACATAACACTATATTTAGTTAGAACCTCCACTTTCAGCGGCATAAGCTCCTCCGGTGCTATGCCGGCCGTGTGTACCTCTTCGGTCACACCCCTCCTATAAGAGAGAAGACATTGTCGACTGATGAGAGGGCAACCTCGAAAAGTCCCCCCTCTGCTACATCTCTAGCGGAGAACTTCTCGACTCTTCTCTTGCCCCCTCCACTCGTCGGTCAACCTAACCGGCGCGCCTCGCTTCGCTCGGCGGCCAACCTAACCTAACCTAACCACTGGCCCCTAACCCTAACCCCAACCTAACCTAACCTAACCACTGGCCCCTAACCCTAACCCCAACCTAACCTAACCTAACCTTGACGTGACTAACTATGGGAGACCATGAAGAAACAATAACCATGGATGTCGCAAACATCGGAAACCATCCTGTGATCCTAGGAAAACCCTGGCTGCACCAGCACAATCCACAGATCGACTGGAAAATCGGAAGGATAACTTTCCACGATGTTTATTGTTCGAATGGTTGTTTGTGCTCCCAAGCCGATGTATATGGAAGACCATCTGGCGAGCCGGATCCAATAGAGCTTGCAGGATCGGAAGATCTCCCCACTGTCATCGCAGGAACAAGTATCGCGGCAAGAATCGCAGCAAAAAACATGGAGTCTAATGAAAAAACTATCGAAGAACTCGTTCCCATTGAACTCCACGATTTCCTGGACATCTTTGAAAAGCCGAAGGGCGTCCCACTGCCCCCACATCGTCCAAATTACGATTGTGAAATCAATCTAAAAGAAGATGCTGAGCTTCCGAAACCAAGGGGCCTTTACCATGGCACCGAACAAGACAGTCGAGACCTAAAAGAATGGTTGGACGAGATGCTGGCAAAAGGATATATTCGACAATCAACTTCTCCGGTAGCATCATCATGCTTTTTTGTCGGAAAAAAGGATGGAAAGAAACGTCTCGTCATAGATTACCGACCAATCAACGAAATTACGATCCCTGATCAAGGACCCATACCAATGCAAGGAGAACTTATCGACTTCTTCAGAGGGAAAGATTGCCTGACATCCCTGGATCTAAAAGAAGCTTACCACAACATCCGAATCGCTAAAGGGCACGAATGGAAAACAGCGTTTAAAACACGATACGGACTCTATGAATGGACTGTCATGCCATTCGGACTAAGAAATGCCCCAGCCCAGTTTCAAAGATACATGAATAGCGTCATCCATGATATGTTAAACGAAACCGTAGTAAACTATCTGGACGATACAACGGTTGCAACCAAAGGGAAAGACGCGAACATCCAAACGCTTAAGACGCTCTTCCAACGATTCAGGGCGAACTACCTCTACTGCAACGCAAAGAAATGCAAGTTCTTCCAGGAAGAAGCGGAGTACTTAGGACTATGGGTCACGAAAGACGGCATTTCAATGGATAAGCACAAGGTGGAAGCCATCAAAGACTGGCAACCTCCAAAGTCCGTGAAACAAATCCAGGAGTTCTTAGGATTCGCGAACTTCTACCGACGCTTTATTCAAGACTTTTCTAAGATCGTTAGCCCTCTTACGAACCTCCTCCAAAAAGACGTCGCCTGGGATTGGAATGTTAAATGTCAGGAAGCGTTCGACCTCCTAAAGGAGCGTTTCACTACAGCCCCAGTGCTCACGCACCATGATGTAGACAAACCCTCACTCCTGGAAACCGACGCATCTGGATACGCTTATGGAGCAATCCTCTCCCAAAAGGCTACCGATGGAAAAATACACCCAAACGCATTCATGTCCAAGTCAATGACACCCGCTGAACGACGATACGATATCTACGACAAAGAAATGCTAGCTATCGTCCGTGCCTTAAAATACTGGAGACATTACCTGGAAGGAGCGAAGTTCCCGATACGGATCCTGACCGATCACAAGAATCTCGAATACTTCAAGAAAGCGCAAGTTTTGAACCACAGGCAACATAGATGGTTACAAGAACTTGCTCGATTCGACTTCACAATCGAGTATAGACCAGGCACTAAATCAGGCAAACCAGACGCATTATCGCGACGATCGGATCACCGTCCTGAAGAGGGGGCAGAAGAACCGTCTTTGACGCTCCTCCCACCTTCGAGAATCGTGGAAATCAATGCAAACGATGATGAAGAGGTCGTGCTAGCAAGTGATCAGGAAGTCGTGGAATTAATAACAATGGCATTAGAACGAGATCCTACGATCGAAGCCGTCCTGGCATACCTTAACGGCAATCCGTCCCTCGCTCCTAAAAAAGTCCAAGATGAAATGAAGGATTACACCCTTGAGCAAGGAATCCTGAAGTATCGAAACCGGATTTACGTACCCAATGATGAGGAGGTCAAGCGAATGATACTCCAACTCTATCACGATTCGGTCATGGCAGGACACCCAGGGCAAGCAAAGACACTCGATCTAGTAAGCAGAGGATACTACTGGCCTTCGCAAAAAGCCTATGTCAATCGATACGTCGACGGATGTGACACATGTCAAAGGAACAAACCCCAACATCGGTCAACTGGCCTCCTGAAACCTCTTCCAGTCCCAACAGGACCCTGGCAAGATCTATCGTATGACTTCATCACCAAACTCCCGAAAACCAGACAAGGCAACGACACGATTCTGGTAGTAGTGGACCGACTGCTCAAGGAAGGACACTTCATTGCAACCAAAGAACTAGGACTAGACGCTAAGAAAACAGCGGACCTGTTCATAGCCAACATATGGAGATTGCATGGAACCCCCGCAAGGATTGTGTCCGACCGAGGACCGCAGTTCAATGCCCCGTTCATTAAAGCATTCTACAAAGGATTAGGGATCAGTCCGATCTACTCCACTGCATACCATCCTCAAACTGACGGGCAAACCGAGCGAACAAATCAGAACGTTGAAGGATTCCTCCGAATATATTGCAATCATCGACAAGACGATTGGGATGAACTCCTCCCTTTTGCAGAATTCGCATATAATAATTCGATTCATTCGTCGATCGGAACGTCTCCATTCATGGCCAGTCGAGGGTATAATCCGATGTTCACCAACATGCCTTCGGCCGCACAAAGTAGTCCGGAAGCCGAGGAAAGGCTAGAACGAATCAAACTTCTCCAAGAAGAAATACAATCAGCAATGACGATGGCACAGGAACGACAGAAACGATTTTACGATGAACATCGGGACCAAGAAGTCGAACTGGAAGAAAACGATCAAGTTTGGCTCGAATCGAAAAATATCACGACTGATCGACCTTCAACGAAACTTGCTGCTAAACGATTGGGCCCCTATCGAATCAAAAAGAAAATCTCATCACATGCATATGAACTCGACCTACCCTCCACGATGAAAATGCACCCCGTCTTCCATATTTCCCTTCTAACTCGTTACGAAGAAGACACTATCCCAGGCCGCGTTCAACCAACACCTCCCCCAGTCATTGTCGATGGAGAAGAGGAATACGAAGTCGAACGAATCCTTAATTCACGATACGTACGAGGGAAACTCCAGTATTTGTTCAAGTGGAAAGGGTTTGATGATAGCCATAATTCTTGGCAATCCGAATCGGACACAGAACATTGCCAAGAAATAGTTGCGGACTTCCACCAACGATTCCCGAATGCTTTCAGTCCAACCAATAAACCTCCTCCCTCTCGTCGTCGTCCTTAAGGAGGGGCAACTGTGATGACCTCATCACCCATACATAATATTGGTATCTATTTGTGTGTGGTTGTTGTTAGATATTATTCTTTGTTGTTGTGTGTTATTATTGTGATCAGGTCTGGACTTTGCCTCATGTGTAGTTCTGGACTTTCGCCTCATTTCACTATCATGTTCACCCCCTCATTGTTAATGCATGTAGCTGACGCGTCGTTTGTAATATTAGTAATCACCTCCACTTTCGTAGTATATAGTCTCAGCGGAATGAGGAGGGTTGTTCCTCATTCCGCCTCTTGTCTCTACCTCGAATACATTGTCCTCTTCCCTCGTCTTCATCGCTCTACCCTTGAGAACGCCTCGCTTCATCGTCCTTGACTCCTTGAACCTTGACAGCGCTGAGTCGTCCTGCGGCCAGTGTTATGCGCTCTAGGTAGGTTGGCAATGCTTTGTTGGGTAGCTGTCTGGTGTTGGCCATCTCTTGATACAGTTGGTATTGGCGATTAGCCGTTTTGGTGATGTGGGTGGCTTTGAGTAGTTCCCATGCATCGTAGGGTCCTTTGCCATCTACCAGACGAACGTTGGAGGCGTCAAGGCGCTCGAGAATGATGCCAAGTGCTTGGTCCTCATTTTCTTCGAATATCCTGGCTTCCTTTTGGCTGACGTCCGTCACTGGGTTGGGTTGTG
>KN823028.1:136758-179650 GCA_000827465.1 Tulasnella calospora MUT 4182 | reverse complement strand
CCTAACCTAACCTAACCTAACCTAACCTAACCTAACCTAACCTAACCTAACCTAACCTAACCTAACCTAACCTAACCTAACCTAACCTAACCTAATAGGCTAACATAACCTAACATAACCTAACCTAACCATGGTTAAAGGAAGCTGCTCGGCGAGCGCTTTCCACCACTCCTGGTGTGGAGTAATAGGGAAATCTAGCTCAAGTCTGCGGAGAGCAAAGGCATTTAAGATATGGCAAAATTCGCTCCACTCCCTAAACCCGCTAAATGCTCCCGTATTTACTGTTAAAGCTGCACAGGAAAGCTGGGAACAGGTATGAGCCAGCATTCGACCGGGGTGCTGGGAAGGCGGATTATCAAACCGGCAGAGCAACCTTTTCACGGCAAAATGAGGGATCAGGCAGCTCTGCATGGCATATCCCAATTCACCCAAGCCCGACGGACTAAGCACCTGGAGGGTGAAGATCTCCCAGGGCTGGAACAGCTGGATAAACTGTAGAACGTGACCATGTCCGCCGTAGATGGCAACTGTTTTCGTGCGAGGAAAGGGCGTTGGTGACTCAATAAAGAGCTGGGAAAACGCCGCGATGATCCTCTGTGCGTTGAAGCCAGCTGGAAGACTTTTGGTTAGCCGGACCACAGCCGCAGTGCTGGTGAGGCGATAAAACTCCTCTCTGGCTGAGCTTAATGGGCTTGAAAGATCATGTGGGCCCTGTAGGGAAGTCTGATAAGTACTTATTCTGAATGCATCCAACTACCAACCTTTGGATATAGTGTTCGGAGCAGCGTTGATAGCGCTGGGGCATGAGAATGCCAGCGTTTGGCTGCAATTTCTCCCCACAGCTTGCACGCGCTTCCAGCATCAGGAATTCCTCTCCATGGGAGGAGACGAATAACTTCTGTAATGAGTTCAATCGGAAGATCTATAAAAATAGGTTTAATCCTGCATAGGTGCTGCCTACGCATTAGGTTTGAACTAACCTTGGATTGACATGTTGGGTGGATGTGAGAGGTCTGGCTGAGTAGCGTTGGGGTAATAATGGTGGCAATGCAGCTGGCTGGAGGTTCTCACATTTACAGCCTTTGTGATTCTAGTTGGTACAAACAAAGCTGATATAATGTGTCTCAGGGTCTAGGGTGAGCCCAGATGCGACTTTATGCCCCCGCCAGGTGAAAGACTGCCGTGCCAAATCGTCAAACACTTGCCATTAAAACTAGAAACTGACCATCGTGGCGGTAGTAGCCAAATCTAACGGTGTGACGATGCCAGACTGGTTGCATCGGCATTCTTGGCCCAAGATTGAAAGCAACTTCTCTGGGGTAAATGATGCCTCGGGACGCCGCACTCCAAGGTGCAGAATACCACTCTATATGGTAGCTGCCGTTAGGAGTTTTGGGCTACAGATGAAGATTGCATCGTTTGAGGATGCGATAGTTTCGGTGGTGGGGAATGTATTCCATGGCGTGCTACTAATCACTATCTGACCCGGCGATTACCATCATTGTAAACACCTCCTAACACTAATCGAAGCTCAGTGCTGGAGAGCCAATCGCAGCATAGACATCTCCTAGCCGGCGACGGACCTCTAAAGAAAGGAAGTCCAGATTGCTCTCCCTCGATCCGACCTCTATCTCAAGCTTGACTTGCAAGTCAGCAATCATCTCCGGAGGACCGGGTATCCGACAATTTATTCCTCCATAGTCCGCAGGGCTCTTGAAAGCATCGATCAGGGTATGTTTACTTGGCATCTGTTTTTTGGGCTGGGCTCGAATCTCTTGGTAGTTCCAGTATAAGCGAAAAGCGTCTAACTCCTGCTGCAATAATGGAGGGAACATATAATAAAAGACTTCGCTAAAAGATTCATATCTAATACACGTTTTGATTAGGCTTGTAGAGATAACGTACATGTGCAGGGAGTGATTAGAACTGACCTCGGGTAATGGCGGATTTGATCGATTTACCACATTTCTTTCTGAACCAGCTCCAAACCCCTTCTATAACAATTTTGTAAACGCTCTTAATGTATTTTTGAGGAGGATACTTCTCTCGGTCGACGTCAGGGTTAAGCGTCTACCTATCCAAAGGTCGATATTAGGAACATAGGCACGTCTCTTCAACGAAGAAACTCACCTGAGACTGTATTGCAGCGCATATATCCAACCGGTCTCTGTTGGTGGATTCGGTTTAGTAACCATAGCGCTACCCTTTATTAGTGTCGCTAGACCCGTAGCATTCGCTGTTCATTGCTTACTGTTACCGAGTACCCCCATTATCATGTATTCCCTTTATATCTACATACTATAAGTACCAATAGTACTAGCTTACGATTTAATGTCAGAGACGATTAACGATCCCCCCCATCGCCCCGTCACCTCTCATTTCATTCTGCCAACAGTCTCTGAACCACAGTCTGTGGTAAACTGAACTGGAATTGCTACATGGATTGTCAATACCAGGCTAAAAGAATCGAGCACAAACTCACCTCCTTCAAGCTCCACAAAAATCCAGATACAAAGGAACGATTGCAGCTTCCGTTTGTACGTTAGGCGCAGTGACGAGTAAGGGGACATGGCTTGTCCATTTGTCTTTCACGCTGTAGATTGGTAGTCCAACTGGAACCATTTTTAGGGCCTGGCTCCCGAGCTTAAGATGTCCATGGCAGGAAGTCTTGTGCGTAGCTCTGAAAGCGGTAAGGGGGACCCTAGTAATCCGTCGAGAGCTGGGGAACCGCTTTTCAAACCCGCTGGACAGATATCAAGCATAGTGCCTCGAATGTGGGCCCTACAGGAGCGTATTCTGGTCATTACAGTCAGCCTCCATGCTACTGAGGTGGGTTTCTTGAACCTACCGAGGAACCGGTTTACCTTCGAGGCGTAGCATGTCCGCAATTGCGCGGGGGTCATTGGCCTGCCCGGTGTCCTTGTTGACGTGATGCGTGACAAGCGATGCTTCCTCTTCCGGAGACATACGCCTTCTGACGGAAGGTATGTTAACATCTTTCTGTATTTGCGTTAGCTTCGTCAGGCTAGACAGCGCCGTGGTAAGGAGGATATTTAGTTTCGTAAGCGGCGGTTGAAATTAGCCGGGGAGAAAGGACCAATGCACCCGATTTGGAGTCCAAAATCTTTTGCGAGAGCTTCCAAGCGCTTGGGGTTATTGTCTTCTCTCTTGGAATATTCACAAAGTGCTTCCCTTAGGACGTCGTCGGGCGGATCTGATTCGAGCAGGCATTAGTTGCTGCCGACGCTTCCAGCGTATTCTGGACTAGAATAGAGCGTACAGGCCTTGTCTCCCCACTGGTTTCTGCCTTGCAAACTGCTGGTTGTTCTCTCGTTGTCCGGTTTCATCTTGGGAGGCACGTACTGGCAAGGTCGAGGGGTCAAGACTCAAGAGCTGTTTTCGTGCTCCCTGATAGACCTCAGGTCTTGCATGCATGGGAGATCATTTCCGAATGTAACCTGCGCCTTACGTAAGTATTAAATCAATGCATGAGCAGATTTGGTTCTCCGTTCAACTTCAATGGGATAGGAATATTGCTCTGGAGGAGGAGGAGGGGGGAATGAGGTCAGATTAGTGCGGAGTTCTTCCTGGCCTACTGTCGCCCTGTTCGGTTTCGCCCCCAATCTGCAACCGCCGCCCTTGCCTCTTTTACCTTTAAATCTGCTCTTATAATTTGCAGTATAAGTTTCCGTCTTCTCTTCCTTCTATTTTTCTCGTACTTCTAGTGTCTTGATCTTTTCTTTTCCTCTAATTCGCGCTGTTTCTTCTATCCATTCACTTCATCTCTAGCCCGACGTCCTTTGACCTTTCTCCTTGCCTTTTACTCACCCATTCTATAATATATATTCATATTTCTTCTGTGTTTGCTCGGCAGCGCTGTTTCAAGTTCCATGTTTGCCCTTTGCCTAAGCTTGTCGTCCTTATACCGCACTGTCTCCGCTTCTCCAGATAAGATTCTATTTGGTGCGTCGTAACTTCACACTCATTCTATCCTACTGCTTTGTTGATTGATCTTCTCTTCCACTTCTTGATCTCTCCAACCTCTCGGGCCTTGATCTTCAGCGCTTTGACCGGTTCTCTTACGATGAAAGTTTGGAATGGGCGCCTCGTCAACTCCGCCTTCTAAACCAATATATATATTTCATCTCTTCAGTGAGCCCTCATGCTTCGGCAAGCATGTTGTGCACTGTGAAGCTTGGGCGTGCCGCGTACACCGCAACGTGCAACCCGCGATGCGCCAGGTTTGCGACTAGTTTGACAGTTATTTCCATTTTTGATTTTCAATATACATTAAGGAGAAAATGTGAGGTTTTTCTGTCCAGCCCGATTCTGTTAGGTCTCGCCCTAGCACGTTTGCCTCCCAGCGTTCCGCCTCCTGCTCAGTCTGTGTAACCTCGCCATCGACCCGATTTGGTTTGTTGATTTCAACTTCAGTGATGAGCTGATTCCCGCTCTCTGCTGTCATTAACGCTTCTACTCGCTGTACATGTAGCAGGCTAGACGCCCTCCAATCCTGGAAGCGCTCCCAGCACGACACGTCGGGCATGGCCAGGTCGCCGCTGCTCAGTCTTCTATACAGCGCGTTCCGCTTTTCCCCTTTTCAGCTGACATGTCATTGCAACCGGTTCCGAGGCTCGCTTTTGATTGTTCTCGGCTTAAACATCGGGTCCTTGACGCCGAGGGACTCATGCTTCTTTTCCGTGCGTGCGGCGTTCTCCACGATCCGACGTGTGTTTTGTAAGTTCTGACACCCCTTTCCCGTCATTCACCCTACCTTTCTCTTGATAGCAGTCGTTCTCTAATGCCATGTTGCATTTGTTGTATCTTTTCGCATTCGTGATACAGCCGTTCGACAATTGAATGCCTGGCACGGCACGGACCGGTCATCGCTTCCCCAGTCTTCCATTCTTTGCGATGAGCCTCTAGGCCGAAGGGTAGCGCGCAAATGTTACTCCTTACTCGTTACTCCAAACATCCCAGGGTCCCGCCTCGTCCTTCCCCTCTTCTTTTCCGCCGTTGGAAGCGACTCCAACCGCAATAAAAGGCCACCAAGGCCACTCTAAGACTGAAAATTTTAGTGTAAGTGTAATTCAGAGCTTTCACCAACCAATTGAGAACCGCTCAATATCGACGCCGGTGGGTCTGCTTGTGGTCGCCGAGCTTCTTGTTATCGAGCACGGTCCCAAAATGCTTTCTCAGCAGCCCTCAAGCTTTGCTATACATTTACATGGGAATAAATTAGATAATTTGGCGAATTCATTAGCCAATTAGGGGAGAGGCAGGGGCGGAGTGTGGCGAGGACCCTGAGTAAGGAGTAACGTCTTGCGTGCCGCCCTTCGGTGTACCCTCTTAAGACGACGAAGGAATCCCCCCGGGGGGAAACTGTCATAGTTATAGACTCTGGCTGCATTTATATTGTATTGAAAAAAGAAGTACAGAACGGGACAGATGAGTAACTCGGCATGAAGAGTTTAAGGCACAGGACAACCAAACATAGGGAAACTACAGGCCAGGAGGATGATAAACAAGGAACAAAGAAAGTAAAGAAGTAAAGAAAGCGGACGAAGCCAAAGATATCACTGGAGGGAGCCTATCGGGCTGATGGGCTTAAGCGCAAGGTTTTGGCCAAAGCGGCGTTATCGGATCCGAATAAGGGGTGAAGTAAAAAAGCGAGATTTGGTCACAAGAGCAGGCTTTCTGTACCCAGAAATAAGCGACCGAGCAACAGAAAAAGGCAAGAAAGCCCAAGCGTAGGCAGAGGAGGGAAGAGTGGAGGGACTTGGGAGCTGGGGCACCGAATACTGCTTTGACGACCCTTGCCTGTTCGTGTGAAAATAGCAGTGGAGGCCAAGGAAACACGCACGACGCTTCTCTCGGCCATTGCGCAAGTCGTTGGTTGCCTTCAAACCGCACTAGTAAATTCAAGCACGGTCGGTCCAGCAGTCAATTAAATATTAAATCAAGCGCTCGCTCAACTACGTCTCGCTGGGATTTTTAGTCTGAGTGCAAGAGAAAGTTCTTGTCGACTCTTTTGTACAACAATCGAGCCACCCAGCCCACCATTCACCGCAATGAACGAGCATTCAATCGCTACAGCACAGGCAAACACCAATGGTAAAAAAATAATTCTACTTTATTCTATTTGCTACTAGCGTTTACGTTCTTCATTCTATGGCAGACTCTAACGACTTTCCCCAAGTGGCTTACGATCTCGCGCATCACATTGCGGCCTTGCCATTGACGATGCAGCACTCCGAGCTCGTCGTCATTCACTTTGGATCACTCGCTATTTCCTGTGGTTCTCTCATATGTATGTCACGACGAAAAGCCAAAGAGTTTATCAAATACCTGTGGACAATCACTATTCAGGTGCTTTTATATGACGGCCCAGTTCAGCTCCCGGGATCCCCCAAATTACGGCACACGATTTCATCTATGTAAGTAGGTTTAATGTGCTATCTTCCTGCTTAATAACGCATCCACTTCGACTCTTTTAGGCTTTCTCATATGCCAATTCACTCATCAAACGTGGCAAGGCAGTGACAAGGTTCCTTGCCGTTGCCGACTTCAATCCGATCACACGCATCGATCCTGAAGATGATATCAGCTTCCTCTGCAGCAACCTAAGTGACGGTTGTACCAGGAGCACTATTAACGTGCGTATATCTGCTCACTGCGCATTCTTCTAAGCCCACTAACCTGTGAATGGGCCGAGGATGGGCCATTTCGTCACCCAGCAATAGGAATGATCATTTGCCGCATGCTGACTTTCGATTCAAAAGGAGATAACGTGTCGGACCGGGTCGCGAACCACCACCCGGTTACGAACCACCCCCTCACTTCTCAGCCCCTGGAGAGCCTTTCCGGTATAAACTCTGTAAACGTAGGGTACGATGTTTTTAATAGTTGCTCACAGAGTTTAAAGCGGGAGTAGAGAGTTTTAAATGTCCTGCCGATCATTTTCTGACGAAGGTCTACGGATTTATGGCGCTCCACCGCATTGCTATTGCAATAGCATCCCAACATCCGCAATGAATCAACAGGTAAGGGTGCAAACAAAACGATGTTATTGTATAGACTATTACCTGTCAAAATGCTAATATGGAATTTGGGCTAGGCAGATAAAGCAACCGATATTGGTTGGAGAGGGTGGGCCGAGGAAGGCAAGAACCCAGCTGAGGAATTGAGGCTAAGATCAACGTTTCTAGCCCATCTTCTGCTTTTAACAAGGCAAATTAAAGCTTAATCCTTATTACTACTCCGTTCAAGCCGTTTTTTAGCACGTTTTTGCTTCCTTCTGCCTCCTTTCTACAGATCGTCATTCAGCATGGCCGTGTGCCATGACACCTCCGCCCAAACCGACTTCAATCCCTCTCTCGCTCCCTCGTGCCTCTATTTCGGTCGTATTACACCATGGACCTCTCCATCGCATATTTATATATGGCCAGAAGCGGCTTTGGGCGATAGATGAACAAGGGAGGCGATTTGGAGAGGGGTGGTGCGTAACCGTATCCCTGCCATGTTTGCGCGGAGTTTCTACCCACATCGCATTGTTGCTGCTAGCTCCCCCAATAGCTTGTATTTTCACACAGAACTCTATATATGGTTACGGCCACGCGTTCGCGCGGGGATCCCAGAACCGGTTCGGTACGAAGTAGTTCCCAGGCAACATTGATTCTCGATACGCATTAGCCCATGCTATACTTGATGTTGCTATTGAAAGTAACTGGTTCGTTGACTGCATCGGCGATGGACTTGTCGCTATCAAAGTCGTCTTTTCTGGGACAGTTCCATTCTCCCTGCGTTCTGTGACACTGTGACATCGTCTAAGGGTCCACTGCAATTGCTCCCACACGTTATGTCATCGCGACCGTATCTCCGATAAGATATCATATTAGAACCAGAAACACGGTCAGGTAGATGGAGACTGAGCGGCTTTGTACTCAGCCCTCTGAGGTCCAACAACACCTACTCAGGCAAATATTATGGCTCTTCTAAGATACCATCAATCCAAATTCATCTTTGTAGCTCCCTGAAACTGGTACTATGAGGTCTGTCTATCGTCATCATGTTGCTTCCCGTGAAAAAGTGAATCAGAATTCGATATCGTGGATTTGTCAAATAAATGGTTTAAATTAAAATATCTCTATTGCCACCATATGGCTCTTTGCTTAGGATTTGCTCACTGGCAAACCGCCTTCAAACCGAGTGTGATCCGGCACCGAATAACTGGCACGATCTACATCTTGTCGACTAAAGTACCGCTCTTCTTCTAATCCCAGGCCCCAAGATCTATCTATCACTGAGTATATAATGAATCACTAAGAGGCAAGAACGCTGCCGACTCTCCCATTGAGAGTATCGAGCAACCAGGGTCAAATCTGAGCGATTGTTATGGTGGATCTTTCGGGACAGCTCCACCTCTTGGGCTTCCTGTGACGCCGTGACAGGGACTAAGGGTCCGAGGTCATCACGATCGTGTATTAGGTCATCGTACCCGGCACGATAGAATGATTAACCGGTCGCTGAGGGCCGTTGGACTGAGCGTTTGAGTCGGGCAGCATCTCACGGTGCGAGGTCATGGTGTGCGTTCTCTGCCTGCTCCGGTTGGACCTCGCTCTAGCTGTATCATAGCAGGTCAAGTTTCACCACATTCTCTCAATCTCTGAGTTCAAGTGACAGAAGAAAGCCGTCTCAACCTCTTAATAGAATTAGCTCGGGGAGGCCACACAGATGCAACCTCCATTTGCAATCACGTGATAACTCCTAGTATGGTGCTCGGTGCCGTTGCTCGTGCTTGATAGATCAGTGTAGGCGGGGTGGGAGGCGATATTAAAATAGAATGGCTTGAAAGGCAAGAGCGTCTCTGGGCCTCTTTGATCATCTGCATCTGGTTCTAAAATCTTACTGCAGGCGTCTCTGACCCTTGACGCTGGCAAAGGCGAGCGTGTTTTGGCCAGTTTACAAAGCTGCATGTATCTCAAGCTCAGAAAGCTTATGCACCTTAATGTGAAGATATGAGACAGTTTATTATTGAAGATAGGTCTTGATTTAACACAACAGGCTCCTGCTGTCACCTATGCAAGTGGTGCCTCGGTTTCAGTTCCACCAGTGTTGATCCCTCTACTTAAGTGTCAACATGTCTCGAGGTAAGTCAAAGACACCTTGCACGTTGAAACTGCGTGGATTGGTAGTAGTCAGGTTTATTATTGGAAAACGTTTGGAGACTTCATGGGCTACCACTGGAAACCATCTCAGATAGAGGAACCAATTTTGAATCCAAACTCATACATGCAATACTGTAGTGTTTCGTTAAGGGCACTTCCGGTCTTCCTACAGGCGGGGACACTTGTCCCAACCGGTGACAATGCTTGGGACCGGGGGGCACTTCAAAAATTTAGCGGAGCAGATGGGGGGTCGGGACAGGGGACCTCCGGTTTTAACAAAACACTACAGTATACTAACAGCTAGGGATTAGCCCCAAGTTCTCCACAGCATATTGACCCCAGACGGATGGAAAAACAGAATGTACCAACGCAACACTGGAAATGTACCTTTGGCTCTTCACATCACACTGACAAGATGACTGGGCCAAATACCTCCCCCTTGCCAAATTTGCGTACAACAACTCCCATCACTCGTCTATTGACATGACTCTCTTCTACACCAACTATGGATATAACCCAATGTTCATGAACCTGCCTAGCCAAAACCAGACATTACCATGAGCAGGAGAAATTGTTGAACAACTTGTCTCAGTCAAGGAAGAACTGCAGTCAGCCATGAAGCTTGCACAAGAAAAGCATGCTCAGTTTTATGATCGCAAGCATGGGGATACGCCCACATTTGAGGAAGGAGACAAACTCTGGCTTGAGGCCATCAACATCCGTACCGGTCACCCTACAAGAAAACTTGGACCAAAGCGACTAGGACCCTACAAGATTGCCAAGAAAATATCCTCCCATGCGTTCCGCCTCGAACTTCCCCCAACCATGAAAATCCATAATGGTAATCCATATATCCCTACTACTGTAGTGTTTCGTTAATACCGGATGTCCCCTGTCCCGACCCCCCATCCGCTCCACTAAATTTTTGAAATGTCCCCCGGTCCCGAGCATCGTCACCGGTTGGGACAAGTGTCCCCGCCCGTAGGAAGACCGGAAGTGCCCTCTCAAGAGTCGTCAAAGCGCCGACTTCTCCCTTGTTTCGGTGTTAGAAAGGTCTGAATATGCCTTGATACAAAGTTAGACGACTAGAACATGGTTTAACGATGCGTTTGGCTCTGGGAACCGCCCTGGTACAACAAGTGTCCCCCGGTCCCACATCCATGCGCCGTCCCAAATTGTCGCGCCGGTGCGGTTACGCCGGTAGGAGATTTGTCCCGATGTCCCCTATGCGCCGGTATTAACTAAACACTACAGTATATGCATGATGGACGCGTAAGTGTATAAGTCATGGCCTCAAGGTATTGGTGTGTCCCTTAGTAAGTTATAGTCATTGGTTTGCAAACATTCTTTATTGTTCTGCCACCTTTGGATCCTTTCTCTCTACGCTTCAAATGTATATAAATACTAACCTAGGTGAGGAGGGTTGTTCCTCACTTTGCCTCTTGTATTCTACCAGTTAAAGTACCCCCCAGCAATTGTGCCATAGGACGTTCTCCTTTGGTGGTCTCACTCTGTTAACCCTTGTACCCAGCAACCTGCAATCCAAGTTATTCTCTGTCTCAGTACCAGCTCTTTGACTGACGTCAAGGTCTGACAGAGTCTAGCACTCTGATTGACCAAAAACAGCACCAATTGCAAAATTGTGGTGATGGTTTGCTGCCAGTTTTACCTTCTGAGCTATTTAGACTTGCTTCCACCATCATCAAGCCCATGATCCAGCTCAAGATTGCAAACGCAGGCGACATCCTCATATGGAGAAAACACTCTTCCCTCAGAGTAGGCAGCCCCAACAGCCTCACCTCAAGTGGAACATGTTTCATTCATTGCCAGGAGTGGGCCAATTTGTTAACACCATTACTGTAGTGTTTTGTTAATACCGGATGTCCCCTGTACCGACCCCCATCCGCTCCGCTAAATTTTGGAAGTGCCCCCCGGTCCCGAGCATTGTCACCTGTTGGGACAAGTGCCCCCGCCCGTAGGAAGACCGGAAGTGCCCTCTCAAGAGTCGTCAAAGCGCCGACTTTTCCCTTGTTTCGGTGTCAGAAAGGTCTGAATATGCCTTGATACAAAGTTAGACGACTAGAACATGGTTTAACAACGCGTTTGGCTCTGGGAACCGCTCTGGTACAACAAGAGTCCCCCGGTCCCAGGTCCATGCGCCGTCCCAAATTGTCGCGCCGGTGCGGTTACGCCGGTAGGAGATTTGTCCCGATGTCCCCTATGCGCCGGTATTAACAGAACACTACAGTATCAACCAAATGAACAAGATGAAGCCCGTTTCAAAGACTGTATTGAGGGTGAAGCTGTGGAGCTTGGCCTCCATGGGCTTTTTGGGGCATTCTTTGGAGTTGAGCTGAAGTGGGCCAAAGAACAAAGTCAAACATGTCTACATCAGTCCATTTGGAACATCATAGTTCTATGGGTCAGAGGGTGGCTGGGTGACCCATATTCATGCTCCCTCTTTGAAAAAGCCTGCAAGGCTGTGGGCTCAGGCCAAACTCAAGGGCTGGTGAGTCCTCATCAACCCATATGGTCCCCTGTCCCTCGCCCGTCCACCGTCCCAATATGGCCGCGCCGGTACGGTTACGCCGGCAAGGAAAGCGTCCCAGTGTCCCTAATGCGCCTGTTATAACGAAACACTACAGTACCAGCAAAGAGGCAATATGGAGACAATAAGATTTTCCAGTCACCCCATTGCTGTGGCATTCTTGATTCAGTATGCTGAACACCAAGACCAAGTCTTGAAAATCCATAACTGGCCATGGGTTTTGTAGGGATTATGACAGCTTTTCAAGGATAGCTTCAATCTCCCCGCTTTATGCGTCTCCTAGCTAATCCTGAGATATTATCAATTCACATTTATCCTTGTCGCTCCCTAAACCGGCGCTCTGAGCCCCATCTAATGTCACCATGTGGCTTCTGTAAATAAGTAAATAGGAATTCGATATTGGAAATTTGCCATACTTAATGGCTTAGTTTACAATATCTTCATTGCCACTGTATTGTTCCTTGCTTAGGATCTGCTCACTGGCAAGTGCATTTAAAATGAAGGCGACCCATCTTACCTGCACGACCAAAGTGCTGCTCTTCTTCTGGTCCCAGACATAGCTTGGTTCCAATATCTATTAGGATGTGAAGACCGCGTGAATTCTCTCATTGAGAGTATCAAGCGACCGGGGCCAAAGTTGGGTGTTTGTAGCATGCTGCTTTCGGGTTTGTAATAATCGTAGCGGCGCACGCGCCAGTCCCCGACTCAGGGGAGTGTTCCTTCCCATGACCGTCATGGGTCGTCTTTCGAGCAGTAAATCGTAACATTTTCGTGACCCAATGAATAGATCAGAATACATCACGTATGAGAATCAATAAGGACAGAAAAAAGGGCAAGAAGACAGAGGCACGGCGGGTAAAGAGAGGAGAGTAGCAGACGGAGAGGATGTGCAACAGCCAAAGCGGTTCAGAAGAGGCGGAGTATGAAAGCGAAAGAGGGGGAGCGGAGCCTGGAGTCGCCACCGGCAACCAAAGTCTAAGTTAATAGAAATCAAAGCTATTCGAAAGAGAACAATGGAGCGGGGTGAAGGAGAGCACGAGATCAGAGAGCACGAGATCAGAGAGTCCACGAGAAATGAAGTGAATAAGACAGTAGCGCATCACAGAGCAAGGACAAAGTAACAGGCGACTATGGAGATCACAAACAAGCAAAGCGGCAAGCGGGACGTCGAGACTCAAAATGACATTCACAAACAGAGAGAAGAGGGATGGGATCAAGAAGGAGACGATTCACGTATAAAAACAGTGAGCACAGAATAAATTTGATTCAGAGAGGGAGCTGAAAGCGTAACGAGAAAGGAGGAGACGGCAACAGCACAAAAGAGCTATGACAGCATGCGAAACGCGTACTACATGATGACAGAACAAGCAAGCCAGACAGAAGAAACAAGTATCGAAGCTAGCGAAGAAGAAATAGAGCGATACCACTGGTGGTATGCAACGAAGGAGGAGAGTGACGGGCGGCGACGAAGACAGCACTAGAGGAGAGACAGTACGAACGCGAAGACCTACCAGCCCACAAAAGTATTTACCGCGTGTTTGTAGATTTGTCTCAAAGAGGATGTGAAAGTTTTACATATTATCTATATGGCGGATCGAGAGCAAAAATTCCGACAAGCGCTGGGGGAGGGTGCACGGCTGTCGGGTTGCAGTAGACGCTCGGACTGCTTCGCCAGACGCGAGGCGCACGACCTCGCACCAAAGAACAGACGCCAGAGAGTTTTACAGACGTCTGCGTCATCGTCCCCACATCGTATAAGGCTCGAGACCAACGGCCACAAAATGAATTCAGAACGAGAGAAAACGGGATTTACACATACATGAAGTATTTAGAAGCATACGAGTTACATACAAAACAAAGACATAGGAGATCCTTTGTAGCAAAGAGATGGTCAGGACGGCACATGAGCCACCAGCTAAGAGAGGATTGAGGTGTCGCTTAGGCCGAACGCTAAGTGACCGTGCGTGAGTGTGATTAGCAGGCCAACAATCTAGGGAAAACCAGCGACACGTACGTCGACCTTCTTGCCTTTTCCTTTTGTCGATCTTCTTGTGTCCCTTCCCTCACGCGGTGTGCTCTGGAGAGAAAAACCATTAGGATTTGGAGACAAAAACACAAGTGGAAAAAGAATCGTACTGTTGTAGCCACATCATCTTCAAGCTCCTGCCGCGTGCCGTCGTCATTCGCGTCTTCAGGAACCTCGGCATTTTCGTTCCGTCTCTGTTGAATCTCATTCATCCAGTTTGCTCTGAATGTTTCTAGACCGTGCATCTCTTCGTCTGCTTCATAAGATGGCGGTGGAGCGGGCTCGGTGCTGGGACATGATGCTGGGGGAGGTGCGCGACCGGAACTGGAGGGGTTGTATGGCATGGGCCGTTTCGCGGGGGTGACAATGCGATGGGTACGGCAGGAGAGACGGCGCGTCGTTTCGTTCGAGTTGGCGTTGTAGGACCGGTTGCGGAGGGTCCAGGGGCAGGAGTGGCGCGTGGCTCGAGATCTTCCAAATAAGCGTAATTACCGAGGGGAGGGTTCTTAAGTATTTTGATCTGCTGCCAGTGGATCACAAGTTGGAATGTTTGTTGACGCTGTTTGCTCTCTTTGTCAATTATATCCCAGCTGAAAGAGGACAAGTCAGGTGGTGCAAGAGTCTCAGGTGCAACTAGAATAGATTCATCATACGGAAAGTTCTTATACAGCCGGTTATTCTTTTTAAGCCACACCAGAAACCGGCGTACTTTATCTTTCCGGATTCTGAACATCGATCTGAGCGCGTGTTTCTTTAGCGGACCAGGCCCAACAAAGACAACAGAGAGCTGTCCAAGTATATCCGCTGGAGTACGAGGCAGTACGGTAGCCGTCGAGACCACGTTCATATCATGCGCACATGTATTGCCGTGAAATACGAGCGGATCGGACGGTTTGGACGATGTTGAATAAAGTCGAGTAACATGTGCTGTAGTGCGATAGATAGCGCACATCATTTCTTCGACCCAAGTCAGGTCGCAGAACTCGTCCGGTAACGAGCCCCGATACAGGTCATTAGCAAGAGCAAATCGAGGCAATTGATTGCGATGTAAAGCTGAATCACATTCTTCACAGACGGTAAAATTAGGGACACCGTCATGTGCTGACACCACAGCTGGGCTGTAAAACATCAAACCATTAAAAACAGGACAAGACTCAAAAGAGAAGTAAGGGGTGTTCAAAGCTGAAGATCTAAGCCTGTTATAGCGTTCGGGGAGCGGCGACGAGGGCCCAACTCGAATGTCGAAGAGCTTGACACCGTGCCGAGCCCGAGCACAACAGGCGCACGGTCGCGGGATAGAGTACGTCGTCGCTTTCCTGTACTCAGCACAACGTTTCAAGCACAAGTCCTTCGACGGTTTTTGGGGCCACGATCTATCGTAGTCCTCATCGCGCTCGGCCACGAAACGAATCTTGTCCGCCTTCAAGCTACGACGCTTGGCTTTCATTCTCTCCGCCTGGACTTTCTGACTTTCGGCCTTTGGGGGTGGTTTGACTTTGCTACCAGCTAACAACAAAGAGATGAGACCGGAGAATCGGCGTTGAATCCGATCTTCAGCAGCGTTGGTCAAATCTCCACCACTGAGGCAGCACTCAGCCTCAAGAGTAAAAAGGAAGGAGCGGATCAGCCTTGCCGCTATGTCTGATTTATTACGAGCCGTTTGTGGGTTAGACACACCAGCCGCTCCACACAAACCGAGTAGTCTATCGCGAGATACAACGGAAGCCTTCGAGACGAGAGTCTCCAAAGGTAAGCTCAAAAGCTGTTTCATTTAGAACGGGTCTGTAAATTCAACGATCAAGATAATCAACGGTTATGGATGAATGAGCAGTCGAGGATGAAATCTGAAGATAGATGATTATAAAACCGAACACGGGGTAGGAATTGATGAACACCGAAACACGAACGTCCAGCTTCGACAAAACCCTCCTTCTACTACGTAGAGTCGGGGATAATGACGCTTGCAGTGGGAGGGAAGACGATTCACTGAAGACCTCTCTAGAGCAACTTTTCTAGGGCAACACGGAATTCTCCATGAAGGTGCAGGTCTTAGATGGGCTATTCTTGAAGGACTGTAGTGTTTCGCTAATACCGGCGAACACGCCACAAGGGACAACTTTCTTACCAGCGTAATCGTACCGGAGGGGCGGCACGAGTGGCTGGGACGCCGGACATGTTTTCCGGAGCGGATGCCAGCGGCCACCGATGGGGCGGTACTACTGTTAATACCGGCGCATAGGGGACATCGGGACAAATCTCCTACTGGCGTAACCGCACCGGCGCGACAATTTGGGACGGCGCATGGACCTGGGACCGGGGGACACTTGTTGTACCAGAGCGGTTCCCAGATCCAAACGCGTTGTTAAACCATGTTCTAGTCGTCTAACTTTGTATCAAGGCATATTCAGACCTTTCTGACACCTAAACAAGGGGAAAGTCGGCGCTTTGACGACTCTTGAGAGGGCACTTCCGGTCTTCCTACGGGCGGGGACACTTGTCCCAACCGGTGACGATGCTCGGGACCGGGGGACACTTCAAAAATTTAGCGGAGCGGATGGGGGGTCGGGACAGGGGACATCCGGTATTAACGACACACTACAGTATAAGTTAGGGAAAGAGCCGAACTATTCAAAAAGCCCCCAAGAACTCTGCTTTAATTGTCCTGAGAGGTGGGTGGTGCTAATGGTAGCTGAGGCGCTACCGTGGGTGGTACCTCTATGGCCTGAATATATGCGACATCTTGTTAGTATGAATCACCCGACCACATTGAGAGCATGCAGATAACCTACCACTTCACCAGTTTCGCTGTTGTCTTCAGTGAATTCTGATCCGTCTACGTCAGAGGCGCCAAGCGCAGACACTCCTGAGCTGTACTGATCCGTCCATGGGGGGTGACCATATTTTGGAGTGTAATCGAGGTTCATCGGGTCTCCAGCCCTAGTATTGGCCCAAAAAGGAGGAGAACATGGGGGATCCACCCCTGCCGGAACCGATGTCTGTGATGATGCTTTTTCCATGACACCTGGAATTATAGAAATAAATTGAAGGGGGATTAATGGTGTTGCTGTTGAAGCCGGTTGCGTGACGCACCTCTATTGACTCCTAGCGCTGGCTGAGCTGATTGGCCTTTTACATCCTCCATTAAAATACCGCTATTTTCGAATTTTTGACAAGTAGAAGCAGGCACTTGATCATTTTGTGACACTGTAGGATGGTTCAGGCAACTGCACTCCCAGCAGGTGGGCCAACATACCACGTCGTCTGGCACCCCGATGTCCCAGGGCGACGTATACTGGGAACTCATTGTTTTGGAATGGCTCTGACTTGTACCCAAACATGACAGTGACGTCATCAAACCGAAATCTCCTGCCCTGTTGGAATGCTATGTACAGCGGTTCAACGGTTTCTGGCTTTCGCGGAAGAATGCCATCGACCTCTGGGGCGAGAACATCAGCTGAGAGTTCTCCAGAGACACTCTAGACTTACCAGGGGTCTGCCCCTTGCCATTCTCAAAGATTTTCAATGCGCACTCTGCTCAGATGGTAAGGATTGCGTGTGTGCATACAGGTTGATGAGTACTCACCAAATTGAGCCTTTGAATATGGCTTGAGCCCCGCAGTCTTGCAGGCTTTTTCAAAGATGGAGCACGAATATGGGTCGCCTGGCCAGCCTCCGGCCCATAAAATTATTATGTTCCAAATGGACTGATATAGACATGTTTGACCTTGCTCCTTGGCCCACTTCAGCTCCTTGACCAATAAGTCCAAGCAATGCCCCAAAAGCCAATGGAGGCCGAGCTCCACAGCTTCGCCCTCAATACAGTCTTTAAAAGATGCTTCAGTCTTGTTCATTTGTTTGATAATGGTGTTAACGAATTGGCCCACTCCTGGCCTAAGGATGAAACGTGTTCCGCCCGAGATGAGGCTGTTTGGGCCGCCCGATTTGAGAGAAGAGCGTCCTCCCCATATGAGAGTGCAGTCTATGGTCGCAATCTTAAGCTTGGCCACGGGCTTGATGATAGCGGAAGCAAGTCTAAATGGCTCAGGAGTAAAAACTGGCGGCGAGGTGATGAGGGGCATCTCCGGTAAGGGTGGTGGTGGAACTAAAAAACGCGGCGAACCGTCAGCGCAGTCCCACGGTTGGCACTGTTTTGGCCAATCAGAGTGCTGGACTTCCGTGCCGATATATCCAGGGCCACGAGGCACGCCCCGAATTCGACATGGGGGCGGATCAAATACCGGTTTCTGGCATAGCATTTTTGATCCGATTTCCGACTTGTAGGTATTAAGGTTGACGTACCAAAGAAAGCAAAGAAAGGGGACGTGTGGCCGGTGATCGATTGAAACTCCGATGTCCCGGTGATGCTTGTGAGTCGATCGGTCCCCGGTCCCCCAGCATGAGCCATACATTCATCACTAAGATGGTCAGTGTGTACCACAGTATCCCTGCTGCTGAGTGATGCACTGGTGATCCAGTCGGTAGACCGCATGTACCAGGGGCTAAAAGTGAGAACTAGTTCAATTCTTTTGTCAAGGATGTTGTTCAACACCGATTCCCACCGGCCGCCCTCCGTATCATTCCTTCATTCCACTCACACTGTTTAAGCCCCGCACCGACGTACCGCCCTAGCGAGGCGGAAGTTTAGGCCGAGTAACGCCGGACGTCGAGATGCGGGCGAGCCTATTCGTCATTACTGCTATTCTCAAATTCTTTATCGGTCGCGCGCGTTTTTTTTTTCGTCAGGCACATGTCGGTGCTCACTTCTGAGCTAGTAGTGCACGTAGGAATTAGAGAATTTGTAAATAACATGCGACATAATGCATCTATGTAGGTACAAAGTTTCAAAAGATTCGAAGAGGAAATGGGGTGTCGGCGTTGCGATGCTTGGGGGCGCGGTCGTGTTTGAAATCCTTGTCCCATCCGAGCATTCATCTGCCAGTTGTTCCCACTTTGCTTTGAAATAGCGAGTACATCAGATACAGAAGCGTAATAGGACTATAGTCCTGACCTTGTAATCATTGCTAATCAGGCGGTAAGGCATAGTGGTGAGAGGGCTCAGGGGGGGACAATGGGATTTTAGACATGACCATGCTGTCTCAAAACCATGGCAGCACCCCATATCCCCTCCAAATCTTTGAAAATTGGTATATATTTAGGTGTATTATGTATCATGTTACTCATTGAATCTCTAACTCCTACATGCCCTACTAGCCGAGAGGTGAGCGAGGCAACATGCGATGACAGGTGCCTGACGAAAAAAAAAACGCGCGCGACTGGCAAGGAATTTGAGAATCCACCCTATGGTTAAAGAAATCGACGACTTTGTCGATTTCCTGCACTTTCCTTATGTAATTTACCGTCGTGCCTGCAGGCACCATTTCCCTCCCTCACCACCAACCTCTGAGCTGCCCCTTCATCCTTCCTCCTCTTCCACTCCACCCTCTTATAGAATCGTCTTGCTCTCCCTTTCTCCCTGTTTTGAATATGCGTAGATCACCTCCTTTGTTTGACTGCCTGTGTGAAACTGTAGTGCAAGTATGATCGATGTCTCTGTTTGTTCACCCCCTCGCCCACTGAGTTCCTACACCTCTCCACTCCTCCAGTCCCTCTATATTATTGCTCATCTCTGTGTTTTCTTTTGACTGCACTCCTGCCCGTTTCCTTTGTTTATACTACTGTGCTAAATTATTGTGCAAATATGATCGGCGTCCCTGTGTGATCCACCTCTGTTCAGGCACTTTGACCGACCGATCGACTCTCGGCTCACTACCCTGCTCTCTGCTCCATCCTCCCCCTTTGTCTCTCCGCTCTCTCCGCTATCGCCCTGACACCGGAGCAAAGCGAAGGAACTCCCTTGTAGCAGTAAATGATTCCTGCCCTATCCACACAAAAGGGGAAACCCCCCCCCCTTCATTCCCCCTCGTCTCTGCACTCTTACACTTGAATCTTACTACTTGAATAGCAACTCTTAGCTCAATTCTATACACGCTAGCAACAACGCATAATCCCCTACGCCAACCCCTCCGGGCCCCCCCCCCCCTCTGAAATGACACCTCAGCAGCCCTCATCCAGGGTTGAGCACGGGGCCCGAGTGGGAAGGACATTCCGAGACGCCGTCAGGGTCCCCACCTTGCTCGCCACCTCACGCGACGTAATTGCCGCCGTTAGGGATCATCGCAAACCAGACTGACGCGTCTTGGTCAACATCAGCGACGATGGCGGAGGCCTTCCATACTTCGTAGACACTACTACTGTAGTGTTTCGTTAATACCGGATGTCCCCTGTCCCGACCCTCCATCCGCTCCGCTAAATTTTTGAAGTGTCCCCCGGTCCCGAGCATCGTCACCGGTTGGGACAAGTGTCCCCGCCCGTAGGAAGACCGGAAGTGCCCTCTCAAGAGTCGTCAAAGTGCCGACTTTCCCCTTGTTTAGGTGTCAGAAAGGTCTGAATATGCCTTGATACAAAGTTAGACGACTAGAACATGGTTTAACGACGCGTTTGGATCTGGGAACCGCTCTGGTACAACAAGTGTCCCCCGGTCCCAGGTCCATGCGCCGTCCCAAATTGTCGCGCCGGTGCGGTAACTCCGGTAGGAGATTTGTCCCGATGTCCCCTATGCGCCGGTATTAACGAAACACTACAGTAAATCTAGTAATTGTAGCTAGTAAAAGAATATAGCACATTACTATTGAAGGTGCAACGGCTTTGGAAGCGTTCCACTCAAATTTCGGATGTCAGTGACGCCAACGGCGATGGCGGGGGTTGGCTACACGCTATGGTTATTCGGGAGTGTCGACAACGACGAGCGACGCCTCCGACGTGTGTCAGTACGGCGGCCGTTCTGCTCCCTGGCACTCGCATGGACGCGCCCTTGGCGAAGACCCTCACGGTCTCTCCGGCGCGTCACCCGAGATGTCATCTTAGTCAGCACATCTTCCGATTGAAAGGGGTCACCAGGGGGTTTCCAGGACAGGGGTCGTTCATTACAATAAGGCGGCTTGAGGGTCAAATTATACATTAAAGCTACAAAAAAGTAGGACACATCATTGAGAAAGTCGTAGGTTAACGCTCAAGCGGAGGACGGGAGTCATGGAAGTGTGAAGGACAAAGCCACCCTAACATTGGGTTTATGAGCCCAAGCTCCGAGAGAGCTTTTGAGAACGTACAGGTATTCGGGAAATGGAAACGCGAAAGCGAACGCAAACCCGCGGCCCGTTGGTAAAGATACCGGTCGGCCACTTTGGAATTGAAGTCCGGCCGATCGGTGGCCACGTTGCGAATTCGGTTAGAATATGTATATAGTGTGGTAAGAGTGGGAATCAGTTAATGACGATTCCCTTCCGGTCCCGTCGAGGGTACTGTATCTGCTGCAGCGACGCAGCCTGGGTTTGCTGGAGGGCCATTAAGGCCCCCCGTTGTGGGTCCTTCAGGGGGTCGGGTGCCCACACCTCGTGGCCCTTCCCCCTTTCAGCCTATCAACATACGCTGGCTTCCGCCCCCTCCCCCCCTTTGCGCGGCTATACCCTTTCATCCGCGCAAGGCTCTTCCAAATAACACAGCACCTGCCCACAAAGAGACAGGCCATCTACCAATAGTAACTAATAAAGCAAATTACTAATCCCACCGAGAAAGAGATCACGCTTTCACAAGCTTTGGCTATCTCCGCGTCGCCTCTGAGCTCTGGTGTTGTTTTCGGACCGGTCAGGCGTAGCCTTACCAGGTCTTTTTTCGCGCGCGCCTCTATCAGAAACCTTGATTGCAAAGCCAATTTTGTCCATAATTTAGAGATATTTGGCTGTATAATAGAAATACATATTCTCAACCAGATTACAAGCTTTCCACGCTTTTGAATTTGTGGGTCTGGAGATATTGGTCCAGGAAATTGCTAGCTGGCAAGGCCCCTGAGCCCAACTGCCCATTTCAGGTCTTTCCAGCCCATAGGCAGCTTTGAATCTTATAAAATAGTCTCTAGATATATTAGCGACTGTTTTTGTGCTATTAGACAGCAATTATTCTAGGTATCTAGCCCATTGCTTTGGTGATAAGAAAAATCGACGTGAAAACGTACTTGATGCAAGCCCATGTCAAGGTCACCTTGACATAAGTCTAGGTCAAGGTGTCCTTGATGTAAACCACATTAAGATGCCCTTGACGTAAAACCGCATTAAGACACCCTTGACGTGAGCTTCACTAATGCAACGCTCACGGTATTTCCTTCCCAGGTCTCAATCATTCCCCCAGTTTCATTTGAGAATCCAAAAGTTCTTTTTCATTGAGGCAAGCACACAAATAAGGCCAAACTTCTTGTTAACTAACTAGGTGCTATATTACAGGTCTGCTGAACAGTGTGGCATCAGTAGACAAAGGGATACTATCAGTTTCAATTCCATTATTTATATACAATATAATTACATTTGTGTGTATGTAACGTCAAAGGCAGGTTGATGTACCGTCCATGCTGATGAAGAGTGTTTTAGAGCATCCCCCCATCTTGACGTAACTTTTTTGTAATCAGTCACCCAGGAGGGCTCATCTGACCAGTTTGTACGCCTGGTTGACCGTGAGGGAAGCCAGTTTGGCCCCGTTCGGTTGCCATTCCGGTTCCTCTTCCGTCGGGAGGGTGTCCGACTCGTCTTTCAGAGCCCCCTCTCTCGCTAGTTAGTCGGCCTCCTCATTGACGTGGGCAGCGACCTTCTCGATCGTTGTTGGTGCTGTTCTTTTGCGGAGCTCTTGGAGGGCTAGCCTCCAGAGGTCCGCATTCTCCACGTTCAGCCGCGCTGAGTCCTCCTGCTGGCTGTGGGTTCTGTGGAGACCCGTTAAGACATATATCGAGTCCGTCCTGATGTCCAGGTGTGTGTGTTTGGGAGCCCTCGTTAGGCTCAGAGCACTGTTGCGAGTTCTCCCTGCTGTTGGTTTGGGGGGAGCCTCCGGCGCGGATTGCTTCGCACTGCAAGCCGTCATCGGACCAGATCCCGGCACCCGCCCTTGCGTTCGGTTTGCCATTGTTCATTGCTGAGCGTCCGTGTACACCACCATCGGCGTCGCGTGACGGTCTCTGGGGGGAGGGGACCTCCTTGCTGGGCTGAGGTCGATCTTACCCGGTTCCGTGAAAACGCTCGTCGCTGACCTGGTGTCGCCGTCGTGTCTGAAGGTAGGGTCGAGGAGGGCGGGTTTGCCCGTCTTCCAGTCCGCCACGCTCTGGTGTTTCCTCCTTGGTGTGAGGTCTACCGTTGGAGCGGTTCTCATCGCGGTCGGCCCCAGGGTGCCATCGCGGATGTTAAACTTCTGCTTGGCCCTGACCGTGATCAGGTCCAACGCCATCATGCGGTTAGAATGCATGGCAATGGTCAGACATTAACAAAATGATGTATCGATCTCGAATCTACTTTCACACAGTCAGTTTTACCTCGCCTCAACGTGATGGCACCGGCTCAACTGCTTTTGTTCGATATGGTCGAGGCCCTACTGCTATTCTCAAATTCCTTGTCAGTCGCGCGCGTTTTTTTTTTTCGTCAGGCACATGTCGGTGCTCACTTCTGAGCTAGTAGTGCACGTAGGAGTTAGAGAATTTGTAAATAACATGCGACATAATGCATATATGTATGTACAAAGTTTCAAAAGATTCGAAGAGGAAATGGGGTGTCGGCGTTGCGATGCTTGGGTGCACGGTCGTGTTTGAAATCCCTTGTCCCATCCGAGCATTCATCTGCCAGTGGTACGTACTTTGCTTCGAAATAGCGAATTCATCAGACACACAAGCGTAATAGGACTATAGTTTTGACCTTGTAATCATGGCTAATCAGGCGGGAAGGCATAGTGGTGAGAGGGCTCAGGGGGGGGACAATGGGATTTTAAACATGACCATGCTGTCTCAAAACCATGGCAGCACCCTATATCCCCTCCAAATCTTTTGAAAATTTAGGTGTACTATTTATCATGTTACTCATAAAATCTCTAACTCCTACGTGCCCTACTAGCCGAGAGGTGAGCGAGGCAACATGCGATGACAGGTGCCTGACGAAAAAAACAAAAACGCACCACTGACAAGGAATTTGAGAATAGCAGTATGTAACTTCACGTCTATTATCAGCTGCACACCGGCGATTTACACTTTACGTTTCACGGTCCACGATCCGCGACCAGACAGTTCATGACCCATGATCAACCGATTTGGTTATCTGCCGCTCATGACCAACATTATAATTTTAAATCCCTCATTCAATCAATTTTGTACCTAATTGTATTGTCCTGACCCACGACCCTTAACCCCCATCGGCAATGAGCGACATCGGCTTATGATTCACGATCCACGATCTGCCTTCCACGCTTTGCCTTCCACGACACACAACGCTGCACCCAACGACCGGGTTGGCCATGCTCTACTACTTACAGCTCGACCCACAGCTCATCACCCAGAATTATTTGCCTGTATATTACGAACCGCATGTATTGACATGTCATTTACACGTAGAATTGCACCGTTCCACCTATGACCTACGACTTACGACCCACGAACCCCACTCGACTGCTCGGCCCGATCCCATTGCCAGAACGTTTCTCGCGCATTTCTTCGGAACCATAGCTAATTTTTTCTGTCATTCTATCCTATTTCAACAGTAATTTACTGTTCACTAGGGGGGGTCAGTGTACCAGTATACACCATCACTTTGTACACTGCACACCACTGTACACCAGTGATTGATTCTGGGTCACTTGGGGGGCTAATGTAGTACACTGGTGAACACTGGACATACAGTGTAGTACAGTGCTGTTCACTGTGATGCAGTGTCCCGCCACTGTATTGCACTGTCCCAAATTACTGTACAGTATATGTCCACTGTAATCCAGTGTACTGACTGCCACTGTACACTGTACCCCCACTGTGATACAATGTACTGTGTATCCATATAGATGACATTGACACAAACCAACAAAAAGTTAATCATGTCACTGTGGTGCACGGAGGCGCCATTTCCCCAACCCTCGGGTATGAGGGACCATCATCTGTTCCAAAATATTTGCGCACGAAATGGGTTAGCTGAGGACACCTGAAAGCTCTCATTAAGGTTGGATCCAAAACCGTCCATTTTTATCCTTCCACAATTTCATCACTTCCGTCCTCCACTTGAACACGAACCAATGACTTTTTGAGTGATGCATCCTACTTTATCTTTTCAACCTGTCAAAGTCCGGCTCAGTCCTTCTTGCCATGACAGTACATTGTCACTCCAGCTCCCACACTAGCTACTCCTTGGACCTTGCAGAGTGATCTGTCAGTGGAGATAAGTGCATGCTGGGGTTGGTGTAGAGTTTCTCTCCTTGTCAGCAATGTTTTCGAACTGCTGCAGCTTTTTTACAGCCACTGGCAAGCATTGTATGTCGGATTTCAATACAGTATTGAACGTCAGTGTTTAGGATGGAACGGTGCCATGGTTGTAGTCTCAGTGAGAATAGAGAAGGAAAGCAGAGAAACAGACTTAGCAGTTGAAGGCGAGAAAGCACAGAAGAAGGCGAAGTAATGTCAGGGTCGATGCCATAGCACGGCGTTTTGCCCCAAGATATTCGACGACGGATAGATGAACGAGAGTTTAAATGTCGTATTGCTGTTGTCATTTTCTCGTCTTTTCCCGCAGGCCACCAAAATGTTGGCGATTTGATTGAATCACGTCCATATCGCCGTCTCGGTGTCAGAGCCACACTGTGAACCGCGCGACAGGGGCCGTGCTACACGCTCCCTGTGGATTCTGCCCCAGCCACGGGTTGCCTGTGCTCACCCGTATGTAGGGACTCTAGGAATCTCGGGGTGACGTGGGTCCGTGCCTGGCAACCTGGACGCGGGGCCGATTTGGCATCTCTCCCCCAAGTTCAAACCGGACTCTACTCGCCTGACAAACGACCACAGATCGAACGACACCCAGGTTTGAGCCTCCAACTTGCGCTCTTGTGTTGTCCAACCCATACGGTACGTGGCTTCCTACCCCACCTCTCTGTTAATCGACTAGACTGACCTCCCATTTTAACTATATGGTGCTTATCAACTGTTTGCCCTTATTCGGCATCAAGACCCCTCAAAACGCTGTCTTGCACTGTACCTTTACAGCAACCGCGTCGTCAACTGCCAGTCTATTTTGAAATAGACGGTCATGGTGAGCCGAGCCCCGACCTTGAAGACACACCACTCACCACGATGTCTTCTTTCACTAATGCGGTATATACTTTCTGGTCTTTGGGATAAGGTTTGAGTTGATGTCAACTTTTTTCTTCTCCAGGGCTCGGATCCGTATATCTCAAGCCTAGCTAGGTAAGTTAGTTTCTGGTTTGCCGTTCTTGAATTCCTTACTGAACTATCCCATCTACATTTTGCTAGAAGATCGCAGCTTGAAATGTGTTTAGTCGGTACCACAATTGGTGCCGGATCATGCTTACTCTACAAGTACTACGACTTGCTACCGATTTTTGTAATCTTAGAACGCCAAAGTGTATATATAGTAGTCTTCCTATCATATATGATATCTTTTATCTATAATCTTTTACGTGGTAGTGCTTGAATTAGTGGGCAGCGTACATATATGCCGCACACAAGGACCCCAGAACCGCACCCGGGGAAATGTTGCAATACGCTAGTCAAAATCCACTGGGATCCACTGGGACCCTTTTGAGACCCTGAGACCTGGGTAGCCTGGGGACTCTTTCCTTCCCCTGTTGAGGCTGCACAGGCAGCCGGCGCGATGCGCGCTGGTGACCTGTCCCTCATCCCTAGCGGTTCGTTACACAGTGCCAGGGGAGGGATGCCACAATTGAGAAAGCGATTTTACATTGATTAGAACTATGAACATAAAATTACACACTCAATTCAATAGGTACCGTATCGGCAAGCCTCGGATCTTATTCTACTCGGCCAACTCGGCCAGCCTAGCATACCTTGTCACCGGCCTGAGTCTGCCTCCCCGCCCGTTGAACCCCGACCCATCTACGCCCAGCCGATGGCGCCAACCTCATGGCGAAATTTCACATGGTTCTTGAAGCCCAGCTCTAGCAGAGAGAGAAATTCTAGTACGGAGTTGGGTCTTGTGAGCGGCCAAAGGCAGTGTCCCGCTATGCGTGAGCTCGCAGATGTAGGTGACTTACCCCAGGTCCAACCCCAAGTCACCAGGCCCGGAGAAACCTGAGATATGCTTTTAGATCCCTCCCGCATTGTAGAACCTATAGGCACTCATGTATTGATAATCAAGGCGTGCTTTGGTGGACAACCAACGACACCTGAGACCGTGACCAGCGCTGAGGATGACATCCTGAGTTCGGGTGAGAACGAAAGAGTAGCTCGCTATTGCACGTAAACCCTCCCGCATTGGTGCTGCTTTATGGGATGGGTGTGTGTAGAGGGAGGTAGTGGGGTGGGGGAGTACGGGGGTGGTTGTGGCTGGTAGAGGTTAAGGTCGCGCAGTGTGGTGGAGGTGCAGATCAAAACGAAGTCGTTGGTGGTGCACGTGATTTGCTCGTTCGTCTATACTATAACGCCTCGGCGCGGATTACCCATAACCGGGGTCCGGATTGGCCAATTCACGCTTTTTTGTGGCTGTGTCAGGAGATTGCAATCTACACAAACTATAACAGAGGACTTCGGCTTGCCCTTTCACAAAAGTAGGATTGCCTTGGGGTCAAATGATGCTTGCTGAACTTGTGCTTTGCTTGTAAATTTCTTCATACTGAGCTCCAGAGCCACTGAGTCGTCGGGCTCGAGATTACGAACGTCGTATGACTCCATTTGTTCCTTCGGTTTGAATTCATTCTTGTTGGTGACGTTGAATATCACTTTGAAAAGTTTGCACTCGACAAAGAGACGCATAACCGCTCTTTGATTCAGCTTAACACAACGTGCCTTTTGGAGCCTCCGCTTCAGCTTGAAAAGGACAGTGATCAGCTAAACGTGACTGTTGTATTAGCAGCAGCCTCTATATGCAACCAAGGCAGTGATCGATAGTTGAGTGCATCTTGAGCCGAAATGCTACACTCTCCCGAAACCCTGTTCGCTCCCAAGTCCGAATTCAGCAAGGAGACCCCGACATGAATGCTCGCGATAGATTATTTTCTTCCAAATATGTGGATGCGATTTGACCGACAAGGATCGATGGTGGTCAACCGCTTCCTGTCAACAATCAACCGGGTCTTCTGAGTGCCGATTCTGCCCCATTGGAGACCTCGAGGGAGTTGTCTCATGGTGAAGGTCGTCCTGTCATTAACTTCAGTAAGTTTCTTTGCTATCAATGTAGTGGGCCGGAGAATCTCCAGGAATGGAAATTCCATGGGGGATTGGGCAACTGCAGCAGTGACGATGGAAGACCTCTTCGGAACTCTGTGCTCGAAAGTTCTCCATCCACCAGCCTCTATAAGCACTGCTCCCGTGTGCATATTCGATGCCATGCTGTCTGCAAAGCACGGTCACGAGCATGCCTTGCTCGTGTTGGCCCATGGTCGACGTTTCGTGAGAGCCCCAAGAGTTTCCGGAGAAAGCAGGCAGACATGAAGTCTTTGCACTGAGTTTCGACGTGTTGGGGAATAAAGCCGTACGCTGAAAACCCCAAGACAAATCGGAAGATTTTGCGCCTTTAGCCCAGGACAATGACGCGGACCTGCATAGCTGCGGGCCGGAAGACCTGGTCGAAATAGTCTGCCTTCATTTGTTCGGAGGGAGCAGAATCGAAATGAGCCTGTCCCTCTTCAAAGGCTGCGGGAAACACGACCCTAAGGCGTACTTTGGAATTTGCTTGTCCAAATCCCATATTTTTCATGTGGTGCAGGGAAATCTGTGGGCATAAAATCAGTGATTGTGGCCACGAGGTGCAGACTGTCGCTCCTAATAACTTACAGCTCGGCCTCCGAGTGTCAGATAGTATTTACCTTTCCCTTTCATGGTCTCATAAGGAGGAGGGATACTGTACACTTGAAGCATTCCTTCAAACGGCCTCAGATCGTCTTTGAATATGGCTCCTCAGATTGAGTCAATATCAAACTGCTTCCGTATTTGTGGTACATCTACGGCTTGGTTAGGCAGTTTGATAGCCAGTCTTGCACGTCGGTCCTTGGAAAACGATGTAAGACCAAATCACGCAGCAGCTAGCTGACCATCCGACGTCCAGACCCGCGCCCACTGGTTGCAAAAATCGTGTGGTTTCCCTTGCCAAACGCCAAATCGGTGCATCGTTTGAATTGGCTGGTCAACATTATCGCTCCTGTTTGTACCAGCTGCCCTCTCTTCTACGCCGTTTTCGGTGATATAGGCTCGGCTGGAGTGCCTCGGAGACATATTGAGGGGTTGCCTAATGTAGTTTGTCCTTCCTCTGCGGAAAGCGATGCAAACGAAGAGGTTACTCACTTTTACAAGGACCGTACAGGTAATTACACAACGGGAAAGTTGTCGTGACTTGAGAGCGAACACGTTTCTAACATGGAAGGGTCACGACTCGTGACCGTGATATGTCATGACCGCTGACACGGCCGAAGCATTTCCGGAAACACGGGCCGTGCCCGAGCAATGTCTCGTCTGTGTTGCCTTCGTGTTCTAGGGATGTTTTCACCTCAAACACGGTACTTATCACGATGGAAGTATGAAGAATGTCCGGGGGATGTTGTACGCGTGCCGAAAAGATGCATCTCGAGTGTTGGTGCAATGTTGTGCCCATGTCAAGCATTCAGACACGTCCTAATCATGATACCTGTTAGTGCTGTCTACATGTAGCCTGTATGTGCCGTGTTATGATCATGTATTCTCTCCATGCACGTGCAAAGGCAAACTGAGTGACCGAGGAATGACAGCAAAGTGTGCGTCACATGACCTGGTCGTGATAGACAAGTGTTTTTGCCCAAGACACGCCTGAAACACCACCAGTGAATGAAACTCAAACACTTATGATGCAATGGGAGTGTTTGAGACGTGAAATGGATCCAAACACAAAAACTTGAATCAAGATGAATCAATTGAATCAAAATGATCCAACTTGATTCATCTTGATTCAACTTGAATCGTGAATTTACGGTGATTCAAAATCGCACTCTGGAATTTGCGAAGCCCGGATTCTGGAACCGGATTCTGGAATTTGCGGATTCCAGAATCAGTCATGTGCATCTAGCTTGAGTAGGAATTCTGAGTAGAATCCATAGGGGAATTCGGACCAAGCACTGAATCCGATTATTCCAGACCCGGGGGAGAGTATGAACGGCAGACGGCCGTTGGAGCTCTTCGGTCGCATTGCAAGTTCGAAGAAGCGGGAGCAAAGGTTTGTGACACTGTATCATAAGGGTTTTGAGGCATCCTGAAGGCTTGTGGCGCGGATAGTGGAGCTGATGGAGCGGAAGACGAAGGGATGTTTGAGGACCTTGCAAAGGGTGGGCGTGCGCTGGAAGTTCAGGCGATTTTCGAGACTGATACAGGAACTGATTTCCTCCACAGTGTTGGGTGAGGGCACTTTGATGTATCCTGTGCTACTCCGTTTTCGGAAAGACTGGGGAAATCGGGGTTGTAAACGGGGATCCAGGATCGAGAGCCCAATCTGCCGGGTGACCGATCGTCAGAGGGGAATGGTGTCGTCCACAGCTTTAAAAAGGTACAAACCAGGTTTTACGAAATTCGTACGAACGATCTACATTTTGCACATCAAGCTGCTAGCGCGGCCAACCTTTTGATTAAAGTCGGGCCTAGCGATCGTGAGGTGGTGTTTTGGGGAGCAAGATAGTTCGTTACTGCTATTCTCAAATTCCTTGTCAGTCGTGCGCGTTTTTTTTTTTTTCGTCAGGCACCTGTCATCGCATGTTGCCTCGCTCACCTCTCGGCTAGTAGGGCACGTAGGAGTTAGAGATTCTATGAGTAACATGATACATAGTACACCTAAATATGTACCAATTTTTAAAAGATTTGGAGGGGATATGGGGTGCTGCCATGGTTTTGAGACAGCATGGTCATGTTTAAAATCCCATTGTCCCCCCCCCTGAGCCTTCTCACCACTATGCCTTACCGCCTGATTAGCAATGATTACAAGGTCAGGACTATAGTCCTATTACGCTTCTGTATCTGATGTACTCGCTATTTCAAAGCAAAGTGGGAACAACTGGCAGATGAATGCTCGGATGGGACAAGGGATTTCAAACACGACCGCGCCCCCAAGCATCGCAACGCCGACACCCCATTTCCTCTTCGAATCTTTTGAAACTTTGTACCTACATAGATGCATCATGTCGCATGTTATTTACAAATTCTCTAATTCCTACGTGCACTACTAGCTCAGAAGTGAGCACCGACATGTGCCTGACGAAAAAAAAAAAACGCGCGCGACTGACAAGGAATTTGAGAATAGCAGTATGCTTTGCGGTCACGCGCGCTTGTTGTTTCCGTCTTCCGCCGTCTTTCCGCTCCTCGTCCCGCTCTCGCCTCTTTTCACTTGAGATTATACTTCGCATCGTTGATGTTATCTTTTCTAATCTCTCATCGCTATACTTCTCTTGTGTTTTTCATCCCTCGTTTTTGCCATGTGTCGTGTTTGGACTTAGCGTCATCGTTTTTCCTGTGCCTACCGCTTTCTTCCAGCGTGGCCGACCCTGAAAACCGATGACAGGTTCCCGCCGTGCATAGTTCGGGCTATCAAAGACACCGTTGCCACTAAGTAGCTAGACCATTTCCAATCAATCTATGAAAATGAATGTCGGTTCGGTTTGTGCAGAGCGTCCACTGGAGACTCAGACTGATTGAGATTCTCCATCGCCGGAGCTTTTACAATTACCGAGCATACCCACTCTGCCCCCTGGTTCTTACCTCAAAGTCCATCGTGCCATTTTGGATGCCTTGGCCATCGTCGAGGGTTCGGGTGGAAACCTTGAGTTCATTGACTGCGATAATGGAGCTGGGCCTCAAGCTTCCGTGAATGAAAACGACTCGGCCACAGCCGCAGGCGTGAAAAGTAAAACGATGCGCAGATTAGTCTTTGATAGGGACAACAATTCCGACGACTCGTCCGAAGGCTACCAAAGAACTTTGATACCGGCATGGCTCGCTGCCCTTCGGCCTCCCAGTTGTGGCCTGCCCTTTCTGCAAGCACCCGTACCAAGTCAAATTGGAGCGGTTAAATCACAATCAGATAGACATGGTGTGCAAGGGCTGCTCTGCATTTGCGAAGAGGGTCAAAAGACCCGAAGGAGTAGAACAAGTTGACCACCCGGGCATCGCAGATGGTCACTACTGTTTTCCGTTTCCCATCGAGACTGAGGAGAAGAGGCCCTGGTATCTGGGAAAGGAGAAACGTTTCCAGGGCTGGAATAGCATACCACTACCTCTGCACGTGAACCGCTCGATCGAGCTCAAAATGTCTAGTGACGATCTACTTCACGCACTAAACCCGTCTGTGTAGTGAACGTACCGCCGGCATCAACTTGTTGTCGCATCATCTCTGAAGAAGTTAAGACAGCTTGGTATTCACCGGCCTTGATGCTTTGGATATCTTCTCGTGATCGTTCCATGTCACCAGCTAGAGCAAAACGAACTTACGGGCAGAAAATGCTGCCGACGCCGTTTGACCGTTGAACGCTCCTGCCTTGAGGCCCATCTTATAGAGATCATTCGCCTAAGAAGCCTCATGAGCACATCGTAAAATGTCTCATATATGTGATAGTCTTTCTACCTGGCTAATTTGGAGTTCGTTCAACAGCAAAAGTACGAGCGCGAAGTCTTGCTGCTTAAAGAGTATCGGAAGGACTCTTGCCTCCTCCTGTTGGTACTACAACCAAGCATTCTACGCCGCCAAGAATCACAGTAGCAGCGTGGGCCTACCATGTGAAGGGTGAAGGGTGCTTTCCCGAAAGGCTCTTGAGACTTGACTGTGACGTGTTCCAGCGATTCATAGTAGGTGTCGTCAAACACGTCGTTCGGTCCCTAATACGACCATTGATTACGTAAATTAGAATAAAATCGTACTTCGATGGGATTTGGTACAGGTGGATTGGTCATTGAGGGCGGCGAGAGGTTGGGGAAATGCGCCGGTATTAACTAAACACTACAGTATTTGGCAGGTCCGCCCCCCTTCGGACGCCCCAAGCCCCTTATTTCTAGCCTAATTCTTGGCTCGGTCACGCGTCACGGGGCTTAGCGAGCCAGCGAGTCTATGAAGGATTTGGTCACGCTTCGACTCCCGCGAGCCTATGGTCGAAATGGTACAGGAATCCTGCTGAAAAACCCAATCTGATTAAGTATTCTCCATTAACCAAGCACCGTCCAATTGGAAAAGATCTTTTGAGTGCGAGGAGACCCATGTTCAGGGGCTTTACGCAAATTTGAGTGCTTGCCTCCCGTGACACAAAATGACTTATCATATCCTTAGCCTTCCGTGACGTTCAGCATCGATCCTCCCAATGTCCTTTTGGATGGGTCGATTTCCCCCTTTGCTCCCCTCCCTGACGAGCTCCGAGCACTCCCATCGCCGGTGGAGGTTCGCCAACTTCGCCGCTCATCCAACAACGAGTGGCTCGCAGGTGCCAAGTCAATCGTTCTGGCCTCTTCTCTCCTGCCGCTCGATTTCCTCTTTGGACGGAACATCTCCTTGGAGAACTTGTTGCCGCCGATTCCCTGCGACACAAGTGGCTCGGGGCTCTATCATGGCTGGGTGACTGTTCAAATCTCTCAAACCCGGTTATGCAAGAGCTTGGTTGGAAGTGCCAGAAGGTCTAGAACAGCTTCCTTGCAACGAGGTTGTGCAAGGTCAGGTGGGGGAGTCAATGCTTCATACACGCGATCTTGCACTTCTCCTCGGTCCCCATTGGCTCGATGATGAGGTTTTGAATGCAGGCTGCGATTGGATTCGGCAACAATCGCTTGGATCGCCTTCAACCAAATCGTCTCTCATCCTCGGAACACACTACCTCACCCATATCTCAAACCGCCTCGCAGATCGCCACATACCTTTTCACCTCCGGAAAAGGAGCGTATTTGAACAAAGGATCGCCGCCGGTTCTATCCAATCCATTTTCATTCCTATCAACATTCGGAACATACATTGGACACTCGTCAAAGTGGATTGTCCTAGATCACTTCTAGCATATGGCGACTCCCTCAACAGGCGAGCCACGATTCCTCCGGAAACCCGAGCCCTGCTCCTCCGCTGGCTAGCGGACCTTCTTCCTCAGGCCACCTTTACCGAGACCTCTCTTGCTGTCCCCCAACAGGAGGATGGTAACTCCTGCGGAGTTATCGTTATGACTGAAATCGCGCATCACTGCTTGGGCCTGCCGGTCTTTGAGCCGAAGGAACCGCAGAGTATACGGATGGAGTGTTTCCTGCGATTGACGACTTGTTATGGGGAGTCGGATGAGGGCGGGGATAGCGACGACGGAGAAGAGGAGGGGATACCTGACGTAAGAAGGAGTGCAAGGTGGTTCTTCGTCGAGTGGCCCTAGGGTACAAATGGATCAATACCCATGCTGCTGGCTCGGTACACTCTAAGGATTGCGAAGGGAATGTCCAACAACCTGAAAGCGATTCCGGAAAAAGAGACCCTCCTCAGATCATGCCACACATTCCACAGCGGCAGTCGAACACACATTTGGTGTAATCCGGAAGATCAACGGGACGTCACAATTGGCGAGGTCCTCCACCTTATGCCGAAAATTACGTGCTTGCTCCAAGCCGAGTTCGCCGATTTGTCCTCGCAGGAAGAAGCAAATTAGACTGCTTCAGGATATCACCATACCTACTTCAAGTCTCAAGGTGTTGACCTTCCGCAACTCGTGTTATGGCCAACGGACGAAGATTTCGCAAGTGCGGCTAAACTTGCAGCGATCGAAGTCCAAACCATGATGACGTTCCTGGGAATCGATACAACACGTCTTTTTGACGATTCCGCTCCCTGTCCCTGTTCAGTATTCAAGCCCCAGGATGGTGGTCCTCCTTCCCCCAGCAACCGCACCAGAGGCAAGTCGGATGATGACCTACAAGCAGGCGATGCCAGCGCAAGGATAGAGTCCCACGGAACAAAGCAGGAAATATCTTTCCGTGACGTCCTACGCACCCGCGACGAGCTCCCAATTTTGACTTCCGCTGAAGACAATGAACTCGATGGGATAGCTCTCGGCATTGTTGCTGTGGAAGCAGAGATTCTTCAGCGGATGTGAGTCGCTTGTACAGCTAGCGGCTGTTCCTCCTTACTGACGTGATTATAGTGATGCCCTTGGAGAACCAAGTGAGTCCACCTGGTCCCATGTTCGGAACACAATTTAATTGACTGTGAGTGCTCCAAGAAATAGGATACGACCTGTGCGTTAAAATAACGGCTGTGTTGGGTGGCGAGAATTTTGCTAATATCTTACCTAGGCAACATCACCTCCACTTCAGCCTCTTCCATTAAGAACCAGGAGAGGGACTTTGGACCTGGTATCTCTCGTCAAATGCCGTGCCAAACACGAGACAGAGTTGGCGAAACGTGCATGCCGTCAAGTTAGCCGAAAACCATGGCCGAGGTTGTCTGAGTCTGGACGGTTACAGTCGAAGCCTATAGACGAGGAGGGCAAGAAAGTTACAGCCGAAGAGGTCAAAAAGGAGTTGTCTCGACGGCGCACCACCTCCTCTCTACCTCCCGCCAAGGATCTACCTCGGGTGTAGCCAGGCAGGTTCGGCATATCGGCACTCCCCTTTCAACTGAGGGAACCACCTTGCGTGAGGCAAACAAGGGAGTTATTGAGACGGCCAAATCAGAAGTCGTCGGTTATCTGTGTTTCCAAACACGGCGCTGATCAGTCTTTCTAAGGCCGTCTTTACGCTGCGGAATCGGTTCTGGAAACCATTTGGTAAGATCCACCGAAGTGCGGCTTTTGCCAATGTCTCTGGACTAACTGAGACGCTAAGACTCCGCCCTGGGATTTTCGTCATCGCACTTTATCGGGAGCAGGTAGTATTAGGTGAAGGTCGGTGCATCTCAGCTTGAGAATGATTTCCCGTATATTGATCCCCTTCCCTTGGCAGTGGTAACAATGTACAAGAAAACCTCTAATTTTCACGAGTACACGGAGTAGGCGGAAACTATTGGTCACCTATCCTACATAGCGATCCGAACGTTTAGTCCTACTCGACCTCTATCTCCCGCTCACTCGACGGGTTCATCTCAGCTGGTGAACCTTGCACCCTTCTCTTCGGTCACTTGCTCGACTCTAGGATGTTCTACATTTCTTCAAATTCCTGCCACTCATTTTCTCTTCCTTCTTGTAGGCTTCGAGGTTCAGAAGGCGGGGATTGGGCTCCACGATCCTCGCGGACTTATCGCCGCCAAGCGGCACGGCTATTCTATTCATGGGTTCAGAAACAGGAACAAGTCGGAACAGCTGTGAAGAAGCTGGTTAAAGAGCTTTCTAAGTCGAGAAAGAAATAGTTGTAGTTTGTTGTGTAGTTCTGTATAAACTGTTGGTTTTCTAACTTTGTACCATATGGGGAACAGTTGGGTTGCTCGCCAACCCCTATCCACAATCCTGATAAATTCGAAACGCCGGTTCTTCGACGTCCCACGGTTGGTGTGATATCTCGGAGCAGCCAATCAGCGCTCTTCCCTCACCCAGGGCTCGCTATAGCACCCCGTGAGCGAGCCGAAACATCCACATAAAATGTCACTATTCATGTATAGCTAAAATATATGTATAGATTGGGATAATAGAATATTACAGACGCGTCTTGACAACCAACTATTTGTCCGCCATTGAAATGGCAAGGAACGCTAAGGTTTCCTTGTTGGATTCTTAGCAAGGCAGCATAGCCGTCAGCTCTAAGAGATAGGCACACGTACGCGCGAGAAACATTTACCTGAGAGGAGGATGGGGCCCACGGTTCCCCGTGTGATGCGCGGTCACAAGCTGTCGAGTGGCATTCGGGAAACGGGACCGAGGAGCGTGTTTCGTGAATATTGGGATGTCAGATGGATGTACACTGCGCGTGAAGAGGCGGAATGCTATAGTATGTCCTCATCCCTCCGCGAAAGCTGAGCGTCTCGGCGGCGACAGCCGGCGGACGCGAGGCTTTCGCCCCACTACTGCGAGACCCGTCGATCTAAAGCAAGGCATCGCATATCGTCGAAGTGACGCCATTGCACGGACGGAAAGTGCCGATATAAACGGAGAGCAACCCCCTTGTCGCTCACCAGCGACGTTGCAAGTACATAAGCAAGAGCGTGCCGTCGAACTATATTACGTAATCAGGTAGGACGGAAACCTGAAAACAAGGGTTTTGGGATCAAACCTCTGTAGACGAGACCTCAGAAGGACTGAACAGGAGTTTTGGCACGCTGGAAACGTGAAGTAGGACGCATCACCCAAAAAGTCGTAGGTCAGTGTCCAAGTGGAGGACGGAAGTGATCAAATTGTGGAAGGACGGAAACACCCTAAAATGAGGGGTTTTGGATCCAACCTCGCTGAGAGCTTCCAGAGGTCCTTCATGTGCTTTAAGGTACGTATTCTCTTCGATGCCTACAGGTGTATTTGTCTTTCTGCGCTAGCGACCGCCGTCGTAGCGCAAACTACGCGAGATATCACCGTCGAGCCAGCATAGCCTAGCGCAGTCATGTGCTTTAAAGGTACGGATTCTCTTCGTTCGCGGACTCCTACAGGTGTATTTGTCCTTCTGCGTTGGCAACCGCCGTCGCAGCGCAAACTACGCGAGATATCACCGTCGAACCAGTCTTGCCTAGCGCAGTCATGTGCTTTAAGGTACGTATTCTCTTCGACGCCTACAGGTCCTTCTGCGCTGGCAACCGCCGTCGCAGCGCAAACTACGCGAGATATCACCGTCAAACCAGCCCTACCTAGCGCAGTCACGTGCTTTAAAGGTCCGTATTCTCTTCGTTCGCGGACGCCTACAGGTGTATTTGTCCTTCTGCGTTGGCAACCGCCGTCGCAGCGCAAACTACGCAAGAACGTAACCGTTGGGCAAGCGTAACCTTTGCGCAGTCGCATATTTGCGGTGAGCAGCTGGCTAACCAGGACCGTGTGGTGGTGGACGAACGGAACGAACCCTTGGTGAAGTGTGGGAAATCATTTGGATATGGTTCCCACGGATCACGTGATTGTACCTCCGGAACAATCGAAGAGCCATACCAGATTAATCAATATACAGAGGAAATTATATGCTCCATAGAGTGCCCCGAGCTCTGTTGGGCTCTGTAGAGTGCATAGACTCTCGAGTGCTTTCTATTCTCTTCTGTAGTGCGCATTGGCCTCCCAGTAGAGATCCATATCACACTCCAAATTCAAGATACAAGTGCTTCCACCATAAGTACAAGCTACGGTGTCACAACCGTTGCTGAGAGGCCATTCCCACACGGTGACGGCATCTACTTCGTGACGTTGGGGCACAAAGGTCCTGGAAATCATATATAGAATCAACACTGGTATTCAATTACGGACTACAGAGTCAAGTAACAATGAGAATCAAGAAAATTGTTCACAAAAAATCACTAAAGGTATCGAATGCCGATTCTAGGGGTGTTGCAAGGTCATCCTGCCAGCGCGGGATGAGGTGGCGCTCCAAACCACTCGACTGAGCGGGATCACCTCTCCGACTGGCAGGCCATCTCTTCCAATTAGCTTTGAAACCTCGAACATTCTGGAGGGATACAGAGCTTTGAGTAACAAAAATATGTCTAGCAGCCTACGCAACGGGGTGAAAATCTGGTGAGATATCCAAAAAGGATATGTGATTGACAACTTACTTTCAACAGTACCGACGACTCCAACACCCCTTCTAAAAGATCATCGGGGTCAATTTCATAGTTTTGGTAGAGAAAGGGAGGAGTTTAGGAACGATATAACATGGTCTTCTTGATTCCTACGAAAGATGACCTCGGGAGCGACAGCCACCGAACGCGAGGCTTTCACCCATCACTGATTCCATGACTTAGGAGGTTGTTCCACCGAGTAGCTCACAGATTACCCTTTGAAGATCCTACCCTCTATCGTAGGAATGACGACATTGCAAGTCCCGTAAGGTAGTGTGCTCGTCTCGCTCGCTGACGGTCGTGGGAAGCCAGCCATTTTCTGATCGTCGCGTTTTACAATACCGTTCGCCATCCAACCTGCAATCGAAAATGCCCAAATCGTCAGCCCCGGATTTTACTCCTCAACAATATAAAAATACTTCATCTATTATCAAGCCGGTGGCTAAGCTTAAAATTAGTATCATCGGGGACCTTCTCATATCTGGAGGACTTTCTTCCGGCAAGGCAGCCAGAAGCCTCACCTCAAGCAAAACCCATTTAAACCTCAGGCCAGGAGTGGGCAAGTTTGTTACTGCCATCATCAAACAAATGCAAAAGACCGAAGACAATTACAAAAACTGTATCAAGGGCGACGCTGTGGAGCTCGGCCTCCATTGGCTTTTTGGGCATTCCTTGCAGCAGTTGGTTCAGGAGCTGAAGTGGACCACAAAAAAAGGTCAAAAATGTCTATATCAGTCCATTTGGAACTTGATAATCCTGTGGGCCGGGAACTGGCCGGGTGACCCATTTTCGTGCTCGCTTTTTAAGAGAGCCTGCAAGAAAGCTGGGCTCAAGGAATTCTCGAAGGCTCAATTTGGTGAGTCCTCGTGGAGCCACACGCACACCCGCAATTCTTACCCTCTGAGCAGAGTGCGCATTAAAGATCTGTGAGAAAGGAAGGGCTCAGATTCCTGGTAAGTGTAGAACGTCTCCGGAGACCCTCAACTGATGTTCTGATCTCTAGACGCCGATAGTATTCTGCCATTGAATCCGGAGGACTACGAACCGCTGTTCCTCACGTTCGAAGGGGGTAATGGTACCTTTGAGGACCTCACTCTGATGTTCGGGTACGATCAAAATCCACCCGTCAACACAGACATTCCTCTTTACACCATTAGAGAACAACAGCGTGATAGCCGAGACGGTACGTTGTCTCACATACTCTGGGAATTGTTCCTAATCCATTCAGTAGCATTGGGAGATAATCAAGTGCCTGCTTCTGCTGCTCAAGAATCCGAAAACAGCGGTATTCCCATGGACGATGTACAAGAGGAGTCGGGTCAGTCAGCTCTGGGAGTCGGTCCAGATGGGGGTAATATCAGCAACACCTCCGATGCAATCCATCAACGCAAAGATGAATACATCCCGACCGGGTTGGACCTTAATACATCAAATACCCACCCGGGTGGAGGCAAGGTTGCCGCAGGGGTGAGTCTTTTTTCACGCCATTACGTGGATCTGAGCTTGCTGATAGTACAGCTTACGCTCCTAATAAGACTATAGGGGATTTTCCAGTAACTGCAGCCCAGCCGTCAATCCTGGAGTTGGCTTTGTCTGACATTTTTCATGAGAAGAGGTGGGAAGCTGACCAGGCCAAAAAGTTAGCTTGATCCACCCTATGGTTAAAGAAATCGACGACTTTGTCGATTTCCTGCACTTTCCTTACGTAACTTACCGTCGTGCCTGCAGGCACCGTTTCCCTCCCTCACCACTAACCTCTGAGCTGCCCATCCTTCCTCCTCTTCCACTCCACCCTCTTATATTATCGTCTTGCTCTCCCTTTCTCCCTATTTTGAACATGCGTAGATCACCTCCTTTGTTTGACTGCCTGTGTGAAACTGTAGTGCAAGTATGATCAATGTCTCTGTGTGCTCACCCCCTCGCCCACTGAGTTCCTACACCTCTCCACTCTTCCACTCCCTCTATATTATGGCTCATATCTGTGTTTTCTTTGACCGCACTCCTGCCCGTTTCCTTTGTTTATATTGGATGCCGTCGCTGTTTCCTGCTCTCATCACATACACACGCGGAAATCCACTGCTTTTAAGTCTCTCATTTCGCTAGCGCTATTGCAACAGCTCTAGAATGATACTCCCTCGTCTAAACAAAGCGTATTTCCCCTGTATCCAAAAATATTGATAGGCTGTATATAATGTATTATAATGTCACCGGCTCGCAGTGTCTAGGCATTACCGACTCGTTCGGAAGGGTTTGGCTTACCTTGCACTTGTCAATGGACAGATGAATTCTAAGTTCAAGTGATTCTGCCGCCTCCAAGTTCCGAGTGTGCTAACGGGTTGCAGAACGAGAACCTTGTGTTGTGCAAAAATGGCTCGGAACAGTAGAGCATTTCATGCAAAGAAAATGACGGCCATGGATGCGCCCACTTGGGTAATTAATCCTATCTTTCCCGTTCGACTCAGACTCTTGCTATGAGACCACAAAGGAAGTATACGGAAATAAACAGGATTGAAAGCATTTTACCTGCTATATAAAGCTACTCTTTGGCTTTTCAAAAATCTCAGAATCAGAAAATCTTGGTAGAGGTAGGCGTTGGGCGTTTGTTGGTCGTTTGGTTGAATTTCCATTTATTACCCATAAGCAGATGGTTATAAGGCGTCAGGATAGTGGCTGATCTCCAGCGCTTTTATAGGAGTCGTCCTGAAGGCCCCACATATCCACCTGATTGGCGTGTTCCAACTGCCTGAGCAGCGTCTTGTCCCGAGCCTCAGTCACGTGGTGCGTGGGATCATTTCCACATGATTTCCCGTTTGTCCACCACCACATGACTAGGGTGGCCAGCTGCTGACCGCAAACATGAGACTGTGCGGAGGTTACGCTTGCTCAGCGGTGAAATTCTCAAGTAGTTTGCGCTGCGACAGCGGTTGCCAACGCGGAAGGACAAATACACCTGTAGGCGTCCGCGAACGAAGAGGATACGTACCTTTAAAGCACATGCCTGCGCTAGATCACGCTGGATCAATAGTGACATTCTCACGTATTTTGCGCTGGGAATGCGGTTGCCGACATGGAGGGCGCATGTAGGCGTTCCGTTGGATGAAGGGTACATGCACCGGCCCCTTACCTTGAGGGCCCACGGTCTTTTATCATTCTTGGAAAGAAAAGGATATGATGACCTTATGTCCCGATATTTACGGCTGCCATGACCATTTGGAACGGTGCGGGGGGACCTCAGAAAGTACCTAGCGAGGCTAGGCCCCCCACCACTCCCTTCAGGGCTTGCCTTCGGGACGTATGCAGGTCCTTTGAAGCCTAGCTACTGATCGTCTCTATGTATGCGCTCCCCATGATCCGACCTGTTTAGTGCAGGCTTTCAAGATCCTCTTCATTGTTTAGCATCACACATTCTCGATTATTCTTGCACTGTCTCTCATTCCTTACTCTTGCTAGTTTCTCATTCTCGGTGTTATGGCAATAAACCTTAAATCTAAAGGTCACTTTCCACGTCCATCCAACGGCTGAGGGCTTGACACGGCACAATTAAATATCCACAATCAAATGGAAACTGCATTTATTCAGATGAGCTGTACTGGGTATACACCCCGGGGGACCTAGGGCTATCCCTCCAAGGCCTCACGGGGGTGTTTGGCAGTGAATTTGTGAGGTCCCCGGGGTGAAATTGCCGATGGTGTGGCTGGATGCTGGGGCCGGTTGGGCAGTAGTCACATGGGCATGCGGGGTCGGCAGACCGTCAAAGGGTGGTGAGTGATGAGCTGGGTCACCCGGGGGTGGGCAGCGGTGTTCACCCCGGGTGAGCTGGGGAGATTCACCCTGGTGAGTGCTTCCTTATAAGGTTTGATAATATCCGTGATGCAGTCAAAGTGTATGTATTGAACGAGTCTAGAATATACATACGAGATTTGAGAACGTACCTCAGCTGTTGGCGGCGATTCTAATTGGGAATGTGAAGGTGAGTTGTGGATACAATAAAACGAGGACATAGTCGCTTTCATCACGTGCGGGACGTCACCTGTTTGAAACACAAGGAGGTGTAAGTTATCAAATGGGATATGCACTTGAACATGGCTCACCATTTGAACTATATTTTGCAAGCCCAAAGAGGGCATTGATGGTTATTTCAGTTGTCCATTGCGGCACAGGAATGGGGGAAACGTTACCGTACTCGCGGAGATTTGGAGGTAGCAACAGAAGGGTGGCGGAATCCATTGTTCTTCATAGATATGATATGATAGAGTGCCATGATGGTAGTCCTAGGGATGTGGGCATGGTGTGCCAAAGGAACGGAGTCTCAACAGGGGGACGTGCAAAAAGTTGGTGTTGGGACTGGACCCTGAGTTTGGACCGAAAATTTCGACCGTTCGATTTCCTAACTCGCTCACTCCATCCACCTCCCAAATTGGTA